>WBNH01007552.1:6313-96741 GCA_013401255.1 Urocolius indicus
CTTACACCTCCTGCCTCGCACCTCAAATTCCCGTCCCTAAATCGTGATCGCAGAGGCGCCAGATTGGCCCAGCCAGGCCGGGGGGTGGGTCTGAACCCAGGAGTCGGGGGAGAGTCTAAAAAACTTTTACCGGGTCTTCACTGCAACCCGCTCCCCCTGTTACTAAACAAAAGCAACTCCTTGCTAAACCATGACAGCTTGTTAAGAGATGCATTTCCTTCTTTTCCTCCTTCCTTCCTTCCTGTTTGTAATATATATTTGCACAGTTAGTAAGGACTATTCCTCTTTCCAGCTTAATTCTACTAGTCTAGGGCAGAAAGGCATCATGTTTCTTCAAGTTAATTAGAGGTCATTCTTGATGCTACAGGGCCATATGAAGACATGGCAAATTCTATGTCCTCCAACACTGCTATCATAGTCAGAAACAGCTTCTATAGAAATATTGTGTAGAATGCTGTTTCTCTTGTGGCTTATTTACCTCCCAATAAAACTGTCCTTGCTATGCATTTTTAAAAAAATATTGAAAAGCCAATTTCTAGGAAAAGAAAATGCAATAGGTCTAATTTCTTGGTACTTCCGTGTAAAATTTTATACAGTCCTATATAGATTTTTTTAATCTCAATGTGATAAAGAACTTTAAGGCATTGGGGAATGTTCCTATATTGGAAATGGCAACAGCAACAATAGGTCTTGTTTGAATAAAGAGATTATTTAGTAGGATAGAACTTACTATTTGGTATTCTTCAAGGACCCATCTTGCTACAGATCTTATCAAAAGTTTTTCTTAACTTCCTGCTGCAAAAAATAAGAATATGCTTATGACTGGTAATGACACAAACTCAGAGAACTATATATGTTATGGAGAACTGAATTATCAGTACATTAGTTGTAGGAATGGAAGGAAAAAATAGTTGTATGATGATCATGAAAAATATGAACTTGCATTACCATTAAGGAGTTTATCAGCTTCAACTGATGAAAAGTCCAGTAATATTATTTTAGCCTGGATATCTGTGACTGGCTGACATAACATCTTAGAAAAGCAAAAGTGAACCTAAGACAGATAATTTCTCAACAATTATGGTATCACTTTACTCAGCCTTGTAAGATCTCATGTAGAATGCTATAAACAAGACAAACTCTGGTTAAAAAAAAAAAAAGTAATGAAAAAAGATCCTATCTTGCATGAGGAGATTAAAAGAACTTCCTTTTGTTTCACTTTGCAAAAAAAAAAAAAAAANGAGACTAGAGTTTATCAATATTTTATATTATGTGAATAATGGGGCTTGAAAAATGTTTTCCAAAATGTAAAGAGGTAGAAGCGAAAAAACTCTTTCACAATATTGCTGGATGAGAGTCTGGAAATGATTATATGGTGTATATTTTTTAATGTATATATAAAATTATGCAATTTTATACCGCAATATGCAATAAATATGCAAAGTATATGCAGTAATAAATAAATATGCAATAAAATATGAAAAGTATACTGTACATACAATGCATGCTATAATAGATGATGAGACTTAAGCTGTGTACTCCATATATATTCCTAACCTTTAATATTCTAGTTAGTACAATTTAAGCACATGGTAAAACCTTGTTCCTCTAATGCATGAACTGGCTTAATGGTGCTGCAGCAAGCAAATGTCAGAAACTGGTGTAATATTTTATTTGAATACTTGAGACATGCTCATTTTAAATGTAAGAATCGACTGCGTTTTCACAGGAACAAAAGGAAAATAAAGCCACAATGTAATAATAATAATTAAAAAGTAAGAAATTTTTGACTGTGGAACAAAACTGGAAATTTGACTATATTTTCAATGCTATGTAGCTGTTGAAATCAATTTTTTTTCCTCTGCTAGATCATTGAAAGGGTTAATTTTATTTTTCAAGGCAGGTGGAACCTGAAGNAGAGAGGATACAATTGCTCATTGTGAATGCAGTGTAGCATAAACACCAAGGAAACAATTATTTAAAATGCAAGGCCAATTGCCATCAAAACAGCACATATAAACTTTTTTACTGTGAGAGTGAGGGAACTCTGGCACAGGCTGCCCAGGGAGTTTGTGTAGTCTTCTGCTCTGGAAGTCTTCAAGACCCACCTGGACATGTTCCTGCGTGACTTGATCTAGATGGACCTGCTTATGCAGGGGAATTGGACTAGATGATCTGTAAAGATCCCTTCTAACTTCTACCATTCTATGATTCTATGATACCCATGAGACTAGAGTTTATCAATATTTTATATTATGTGAATAATGGGGCTTGAAAAATGTTTTCCAAAATGTAAAGAGGTAGAAGCGAAAAAACTCTTTCACAATATTGCTGGATGAGAGTCTGGAAATGATTATATGGTGTATATTTTTTAATGTATATATAAAATTATGCAATTTTATACCGCAATATGCAATAAATATGCAAAGTATATGCAGTAATAAATAAATATGCAATAAAATATGAAAAGTATACTGTACATACAATGCATGCTATAATAGATGATGAGACTTAAGCTGTGTACTCCATATATATTCCTAACCTTTAATATTCTAGTTAGTACAATTTAAGCACATGGTAAAACCTTGTTCCTCTAATGCATGAACTGGCTTAATGGTGCTGCAGCAAGCAAATGTCAGAAACTGGTGTAATATTTTATTTGAATACTTGAGACATGCTCATTTTAAATGTAAGAATCGACTGCGTTTTCACAGGAACAAAAGGAAAATAAAGCCACAATGTAATAATAATAATTAAAAAGTAAGAAATTTTTGACTGTGGAACAAAACTGGAAATTTGACTATATTTTCAATGCTATGTAGCTGTTGAAATCAATTTTTTTTCCTCTGCTAGATCATTGAAAGGGTTAATTTTATTTTTCAAGGCAGGTGGAACCTGAAGAATGTTATTGATACGATTCCTGAAATACTGTATTTAGCCCTTTAGCTTTTCAAGAATCCAATATTTTCTCCTGAGTAGTAGCTTTCTGTTTGCTTTTATGCAGCTTCTAAAATCCCACTGCAGAAGCAGAAGCAGTGGATCATTGTGACTATTTTCATGTGAGGCACTGAAATATGTGATTGAGGAATGCTTGTACTCCAGCACTGAGTCCAGTTGGTACAGATAGTTGGTGTCTAAGTTAACAATCATTAGCAGCCTCTCAGAAAAGACAGATATACACAAACTGAATTTTTAGAGTGGTCTCTAGCCTGTAATAAACTTTCAGCTATGCAAAGGAATTGTTTGCAACATAAAATCATTTGGTTTGGCTCCAAAAAGACTAGTGACTGTTCTAACAATTTGGATGGGGTGGAAGGCATGGTACTGCAGTGCCCAGGAATCAGTCTCAGCTGTGATTGAAGTATTGACACAGTCAGAGTCTCATGGTCCTCTTTGAGTCAGGCTTTTCATATTCTACATCAGTTATCAAGTAGTGGTTGATTTAAGTGATTGTTACGTTCCTGATTGTACTACAGCTAAATTTAAACCACCTCCTTAAGAAGCCATCAAGAACTGCTTACCTCAGACCTAATGAGCCTAGAGGCTCATTCTCAGCTAAGACCATTCTATCTCATGTTAATGACTTTATGTTTTTTTATAGCAAATGGTTCACTGAAGCCTAACGTCTTCAGTCACTAATTGTTACACCATGTTTACTGGAGTAATTGATTGGAAAATATGACTTGATTGCTGCTGCTGACTTACTGTTTTTTGTAATGCTGCAGTGCTTGAAACGTAGCTGATCACTTTGTCTTTTGATTTGGATAGTGTTACATTTTTCTTAGGCTGAATTTAACTCTCATATATACCAGTAGAAGTAAACAACCACATTTACTTCACTTGGTATTTCCTACACCAGTAACAGTAAAACAAAGGATACTTACTGGCATACATATCACATGAGATTGTGCTACTACTAACAAAACAGAGGATGCAGTTACATAAATTAACCAAGTGGTAAATACTGTAAAATGACACCATCAATATGATACCAATCTTGATTTACCTCAGAAATCCCCTGCAGAGATGAGCTTAAGTCACACTCCTGTCACTGAATACTTTGTGCACACAACCAAATCTTTTCCCTTTCACCCACTAGCCTTCACTTAACTTAAAGATGCATTAGTTTCTCTTCTTCCTCACATGTATGTAATCCTGGCCATCTGCTCCCATCCACTATGACTGTGATCTCCTCTTTGACAGAGCAAACTCTTAGAAGAGATTTTTAAGAGCCTTAGTTTCTGAGCAACTAATCTATAACAACATTTTTTTTTCTGTCAGTAGCCATTATTGTAATTATGTTTGTGCTCATACTCTGCTGCTGTTATGCTACTGAGAAGGACACTTTAAAGGCTAAGGATAAAAAGACCTTATAAAAATTTAATTATAAATACTTGTGTCCTGTGCAGCTTTTCAGCTACTGAGAATATGAACAGTGCTGAGTGTAACTCTACCAATGTATGACTTCATGAAGTTGAGGTATGGGGCAGTATCAGTGCAGTACTTACAGCAGTCTTGCTGCAGTGAGGAACTCTTCTTCCTTGATCTTCTTTCTTCAAGATAGGATATACACTGTCACAGTTGGCAATGTTCTCATTCTCTATGATTCTTGGGGATGCAGGGAAAAAGAAAGGGGTTAAAGACAAGAATAAACTTATGTGTGAAATTCAAACCTGAAGTTATGGTACAAATTGCATGTTGCTGCCTAATCCAGCAGTTGCATCCTTGGTGCTTACATTTCAATTGTAATATTTCCTAAGTCCCTTACTTAGAGCTTGTATATACTACATGTCTGTCTTTTCTAGACTGAGCATTCACACATGCCTCAGACCAAAATCCAGCCAATGCTTCCGCTTCCAGCCACAGCTTTACTTATTTCCTCAAAATAAATTGAGAAAGTTGTCCCAGAGCATCTGATAATCCTGCAATAGTTGTTTAAGACATAGGAGGGATAGGAATTGCATTGCCTTTGCTAATCTAAGAGCAAGTACTTTTCTGGGAAGTGAGAAATCTTGACTCAATTCCATTGCTTGATGGGGTACAAAATGATCTCTCTGGAAAAATATCTTTTTTCTACCAACAGCACTACTGGGTGACTCAGTTATGAATGAGCATCACTGTATGACTTACTATAGAGTTGGGGAGGAAGTGATAGTTTTTTTGTGGCATCAGCACTTGCCTAGAACCTTAATTTCTACCTCCACTGTATTTTATCCCCTCATTGTTGAGTATAAAAAGGAACTGAATAAAACCATAAAACTGAGTCCCTTGTGCTTCAGAGTGTCCTGATTGCTTGGTGTGAGATGCCAACATCTGTCTTACTGTCCCATGCTGGACCTCTGAACCCATTTTTTCAGTTTTGTCTGAACTCATTTTGTCAGTTACACAGCCTCATTAAGAAGAGAGATAAAAGTAACAGTAAAACCAGCAAAACCACAGAAAATGTAACTTGAATTAATGCATAAATGTAATAGGAAATAAATATAAAAAGGAGGAGTTAAAATGTCATCTTGAATATTTTTATAAAGAAATATTTAAATCTCATAAGTCTAATTGCTTCTTGTTTATGGAAAACTTATTTAAATTAGCTTTTTGTCTAATATTTTGTCCTCTTACATTAATTAGAGACAAATATAATTTTTCTTTGGCTTTTTATGACATTCACATGAAAAGTAGAGTAAGCTGAATATTCTCAACCTAGATAATAATTTTGATATTGATGCAATATCCTTTTATCAGGCTTCTGAGGCAGATGACTGCAATTCAATATCTATTTCATCATTACTTTACAGCAATATGAGAATGGTAGTTACTATTTCACTTAAATACAATGAGATTTGTCTAATCCTTTCTATATTCTGGGGACCATAAACATTTTATCTCTCTAAATAAACTATCCTGAATTATTAATATATTTTTATTTTTAGATATTATTTCCTATGTTTAAATCACATTTTTATTTTGAAACGTTCAAATAAATGTGACAAGAATACACATGAAAATTCTTTGAAAACCTGCTTATAATTTAGATTTTTTGCAAGAAATGAGAATGTTCCTCTCACGAAATTTCCAGTTCATGAGTATTTATAGCACCCTTCACCTTCTGAAAGTTACCTACTAGATAGCCATTTGATTAATAATGCAATAATACAAATCATAATGCAAAGTATATTCAGGAAATAAGATGGCAGATGTTAAACTCTTTCCTTGGCAGACTAGCATGCTGTAGTTGCAAGATATTATATTATCAATATATTTAATTACATTTGCAATGACTTTCAATATTGTAAATAAAGTTGCCTACATTTAATAAACAATAGATGCATGAATTGCTTATCATTGTATCAGCTTACCTATATATGATATATATTTGACTATTCAGAGGATTGAAAATAATTTTTCTTAGGAGTTACTGATGTAGCATTGTTGGTGTGATTAGAGATGTTATGTACATCATTGTGAGCTGTTTCAAAATGTATCTAGAATTGTCAACCTCTCACTTTTATCTAATGCACTAATTAAGTAACGTGAAAATGTCTTTAATTCTTTCCTCCTCTTCCCAACCCTGCAAGCCCTTGTTGTGTTCCAGTTCTGTGAACACGCATAGAGGAGAAATTAATCTTACCTACAAATTGCAATTACAGTAATTACCTAGATTGTAAGGTGACCACACTTCAAGGATTAACAAGGCTTCAGAATATTGACTATAGAAGGAATTTGCAATATTTTGTTTGACTAGGCTACTGCAATCACCATGCACAGATAATTGTTGTCAGAAATGGGAGTAAAATTAGTAGCCTGAATTTCATAGAATCACAGAATAGTAGGGGTTGGAAGGGACCTCTAATGATCCACTCCCAACATGCTCAAGCAGGCTTACCTAGATCAAGTCACTCAGGAATGCATGCAGGTGGGTATTAAAAACCTCCAGAGAAGGAGACTCCACTAATTTAAGGTGCAGGTATTTCTACTTCAAATTGTTTTAAGCATTATCTGCAGGATGGCTGTTTGTCCTGGGTTTGGCCAGGATCGAGTGAACTCTCCCCAGCTGCCGCTAGGAGGCGTGGCCAGGTTATTCAAGCCCATGTGACATCATGCTCGGGATATAAGGGCAGCAGCCAGGGCTGGGCGGCGCTGTGGCCAGTGTGGGAATTGCAGTTCTGCTGTTGGGCTGAGTGCGGTGAGCAGTTGCATTGGGCATTGCTCGTTTTTCTTTGTCTTTTGGCCATCATTGTAACTGCCTACTCATTGTGGGGTTCTTTTAAACTGTCCTTATCTCAACCCAGAAAGTTCTAGAACTCTCTCTTGATTCTCCTCCCCATCCTGCTGAGTTGGGTAGGAGTGACTAACTGCATGGTTTGGTTATTGTTCAGTTAGGGCTAAGCCACCACAGTCCTTTACTCAATGATAAATGTAACACCGATAACAGATTTAGAGAAGTATGTCTCTTCACTTACCTATTGTAGATACCCTTGGATAGTCCAGGAGTCTTTTTGCATTAGGCATTTTTCATGTCTTCAAAAGAGAGATAACTTTACAACAGGCTGTTCTTCCACATGTTGGCATTTTTAATGGGCTTTTGTTACAAACAAATGAGAAGTACTATTTTTATTGTATCATGAGCTGGCTATACAGAATTGGACCGCATTTGCAGAGGCTCTGGGTGACCAGTGAGTAGGTAACTGGATACTTTAGATGGTACAAAGGCTACACTGATTACCAGACATTTTGCTTAGCTATGATAACTGCTAAAAATTCTGTGTAACAATAAAATAGGTTGACTGATAGAAATCAAGGATAACAATAAGCTATGTTAATTTCTAACATTTTTATGTAATAATAAAGCTCTAATTATGACCACAACTCTGTGACCATTCCTCATCTTACCAAGCACCCCTAAAAGCTTGGAGAAGAGGTGACTGAGGGGGAATCCTCATTAATACTTACAAGTGTTTAAAAGGTGCATATCAAGGGGATGGGCCAGCCTTTTTTTCTGTGGTGTCTAGTGATAGGACAAGGGGTAATTGACAAAAGATGGAACAAAGGAAGTTCCACTAAAACTGAAGGAAAAACTTCTTTACTGTAAAGATGAGGGAGTCCTGGCACAGGCTGCCCAGGGAGGGTGTGGAATCTCCTTCTCTGAAGGTGTTCAAAACCCGCCTGGACATGTTCCTGAGTGATCTGATCTAAGTGGAACTGCTTCTGCAGAGGGTTTGACTAGATGATCTCTAGAGGTCCCTTCCAACCCCTACCGTTCTGCAATTGTGTGAAAATGACCTACCTGTCACTGGTGCATTAGATGACAGTGCTCGTAGGCTAGATCTGCCACTGCTATACATTTCCTCTGGTTTAGTCCAATAGTTATTACTAATGTTTTCCTTCATTGTCAATGCCCAAATATTCATCTTCTGCTATGTGTCTATGAGGTTTCTAATTCCATAAAAAAATCTGTCCAGTACCTATGTTACTGAATGGTGTTTTTCCTTCCCAAGGATTCCTCGTTTTATTTTGAATGTAAATATGCATCTAAGTGGTGGGCATCATCTGCTTCCCAGCATGCTCTGCTCTCAGTCTGTCTCGTTTGGTATATGAGAACTGACGCACAGGGTCAGAGTGCAGCTAAACATCAGCTGCATCTGAAAGAGGAAACTTTTTAGTAGTCATTGAATTTTATATATTGCAAGAGAATTTTCTGGAAATCTCAGTGTGAGGATTCACACACTCTACAAAATTTGCTCTATATCTGCCAAAACTCCAGATATTGTTATCACAGCATTTTTACAAATTTGATCTCATTAGGATCTTGACCTCAAGTTTAGGCATGGTAATGAATTACGCAGGTTAGCACTGCACTGCAGGACATTTTTGGTGGGTGCCACCACATGCTTTGTATTTTTTTGTGCTGCCATGTGGTGGGATTTCTCCTGTTCCTCACATATTTCCACTCTCAATTTATCTCCTTCCGGTTCTGCTTTATTCCTTTTCAATCTTTCATGCTTCACCAGCAGCTTTGGGCTGGTTTACTCCTTTCACTAAGTCTACCCACATATGTGAGAGACGTTGTAAACCTTATGCTCTGGCACAGTACA
Source organism: Urocolius indicus (assembly GCA_013401255.1). Lineage (NCBI taxonomy): Eukaryota > Metazoa > Chordata > Aves > Coliiformes > Coliidae > Urocolius > Urocolius indicus. The sequence continues at coordinate 15,403 of WBNH01007552.1, forward strand.
TTTTCTGACATGGATCTGGACTTATTTCTCAGACTGTAATTGCTGCTTCAAAATCAATGTCAGCCCTGTATAAAAAGATCTATTTCTCTTTGTTCTAGCAAAAAAAAAAAAAAAATCAAATGAACTGATTGATTTTGAATAGAAAATAGAATAGAAGCAGAAAGAAAGGACTTAGTCTCTCTAGGGAAGAGAGAGCTACTGTCTAATGTCATGCCTAATCTTATTTAACCTCCAACTTGATCTCCCACACTAGCCTAACTCTTACCCAAAACAATGACAGGGATCTAGAGACACCAATAGGGATTGCTGTAACCAGCAAACTGTCTTTAGCAAAGTGACTCACTGCCCCTGGCATGAGGTCTTTAATGAAATGCAACAAATTTCAGCTTCACCAGTCTTCTCCGCGGGATGCAGGGGAGTCTCTGCTCCAGCACACGTCATCCTCTCTTTCCTCACTGGCCTTGGACTCTGCATGGTCACTTCTCTCTTTCAACTCCTTGCACCATCACTAGCTGGAAAAGAAGAAAAGGCATAAGAAGGAAAAAATGGGAAGAACCCTCTTCTTCTGGCTTAAAAAGTGATTGTGCAGGAGTCTAATTAGCTCAGTCCCAGCAGTGGGTCTGGCTCAGAGCCAGGGAGAATTTCGAGTAGCTTCTTACAGGAGCCATCTTTACAGCCCTTTCCCCCTTATCAGAAAAGGCTGTCATGTCAAACCATGCCAGGGCTTTAGAATTGTTTAGATTGGAAGGGACTTCTGATCCACCCACCCTGTGCCAAGCAGGTCCAGTTAGATCACCTGCTTAGGCTGTGTCCAATCAAGTTCTGAACACCTTCACAGACTTTTCTGAGCGGCCTACACCAGTATTTGGCAACAGTCACAGGGGTTTCCCTCCCTGCCCCTGCATATTGAGTTAGAATTTTCCCTGCTTCTGTCTGTGTCTGTTGTCTCTTATACCTCCCCTGTGCACCTCTGAAAAGTCTGACTCTGACCTCTCTGTACTCACCCTTTATCTGTTTGTGGACAACAGTATGATCTTACTGAGCCTTCTCTTCTCCCAGATGAAGAAACCCATCTCTCTCAGCCTCTCCACATATAACCTGTGCTCCAGTCCTCTCTCCTCAGGCATTTCCATGGGTCTGGTGTTTCAGTTTCTCTCTTGTACTGGGGAGTCCAGAGTTGGACCAAGCACCCTAGATGTGTCTCAGTAGAACAGAGGGAAGAATCACCTGCTGGATGTGGTCTTGCTAAAGTAGCCAAGGAGGCTGTTGACTTTTGCTGCAAGGACATGTTGCTGACTCACATTTAGCTTGTCTATAATACCACTAGGATCTTTTTCTGCCCAATTACTCTTCAATCAGTTGGCCCTCAGCCTGTACTTCTGCAAGGAATTATGATATCCCTGGTGCAGGACTTTGCATTTGCCTTTCTTGACCTTCATGATGTCCCCATCAGCCCACAGCCCTTTGAGTTCCCCCTGAAGAGCAGCCCTGTCCTCTGGCTTGCAGACAGCTCCGCCAAACTTGATATTAACTGCAAATTTGCTGCAAGTACAGGTATGTTAACTACCCTGTGTTAACATTGGGTAAGGACAGACCCAGAAATCAGGCCTAGGCTAAGCTTACAGTGTAGACATAACCACTTCTAAATGTATCTACCATGCCACTATGGCAAATTTCCTCAGTCCTCATCTGTACCCTTTTCTTGCTTACTCAGTTTAAGGTTAAAGTTTATTTTCCTGCTGTCAACCTCCACCAACTCTTTCTTTTCACCTTGGCTTTCATACAGTTCATTTAATTGAAATAGTCTTTTTCTAAGGTTTACACTGACCTTCTAGCTAAGCTTGCAGTTGCTTCTTTATTGAAATTGTCCTCAATCTTTTAGTACTGTAATTATTCTCAACCACCTTTGATACGACACTGAATTTAGGATTCAATGCTCTTTCCAAAAGTCTTTTTGGAAAGCTGGCTATGGAAAGACGGAAGGGATGCTAACAGTGATTTTAAGTGAGTAAAAACTAGCAGAAAACCCCAAAACATCCAGCACTTTGGAGTGTCCCTGTTTGTATCAGAACAAGTAGCTCATGCCAACATCAGTATGATGGAAACTAAGCCTAGAAACTCAAACCGTTCAGAAATCTGGTGGACATTTTGTCTAGTGTCACAGCACAACAAGCAACAAATTTTATGCAACCTATAGATTCAGCAATTTTTTCTCATCTCTTATTGCAGGTCTCATGAATGGAAATATCATTTGGGTTTTAATGCTGTTATAGGCTTCCTTTTAAATTGCTTATGAAGGACATTCATTGCTATTGAATCATTAAAATGGACTTTTTGCTAACAATTGTGTCATGTCACTGGTTTTGCATCAGAAGCTCTTTTCCTACAATGTCAATGCTGCATCTTTCATAACAATAAAGTATTCAGAACAAGAGTGAGGTTTTTTATCCAGGATGAAGGCTAGGCCCATGCAGAGATGGATGACAGCTTCATATTTTTCCTTATTGTACTACCAAAATTTTGCAATATCCTTTGTATATTCAGAATTTTCAGTACTTCTATAGAGCTTTACATATCTACACTGCATGGTTCATCTGAAAAAGAAAAAAAACTCTTAATATGATTATTTTATTATCTGGCCTCAGTACAAAATTGTAAAACCCTCTGAATCCTGAGAGTTGAGATACTGTCAGAAGCATACAAAAAACCCCCCTTTAACCTAAAGTGCAAGAGCTCTTCTCTGAGCCTGGTAAGGCAAAAAGATCATGTGCTTTATAAGAGAAATTCAATAAAGCAGTCAACTACACCTTTGTTCATATAATTCCCAAATGCTTCTAGATGGATAATCTGTCATTATTCCCTGCTGCTGGTAGAGAACTTTTTGTTGTAGCAGCCTGTGATGGCATTCATCTCACCCACTACTGTAGACACGTTCATCTGAGCTACTTGTTATAAGGTCTGTCTATAGCCAGAAGAGAGAAATGTGCTTTAAAATCTATTTCATGTGAGTGTTTCAGGTGAGATAAGATCAATCATTTTTTGGAAGAACTTACTTGTAAAGGAAATATCAGGTGTACCTCTGCTATATGAGTCTGATAAGTCACATCTCTAGCTTCTATTATGCAATATTTAATTGCATTTTTCATATGTGTAGAACTCTAAGTATACCTTCTTGGAGTAGATTTTCACTATGAAACCTTCCGTTTCATGGAATTTCAGCTGACCTTACGTGTGATTTTATATTTAAATGTGAAACATCTTACATAATTGTTACCTGCAAATTTCTTTCCTTGCAATAATCAGGTGCACAGATCCAAACTACCCAGGACATATTGTTACTTAAATTTATATGAGATAAGTAATTGACACTAATTTTCCTACTTCTCATTCATCAAACTTCCTGTTTTGAGAGAAGACCCTTTTTTTTTAAATTTTTTTAGTCTTTTTATCTTGTTATTTTTTTAATGAAGTGATTAGAGTTCCCCAAATCTACAGATATGTCAGGAATGGCAGCACCTCAACAGAGAGGCTGCCTATCTTTTGCCATTAATGTTTTTTTCCTGCCTTGGAGCTGTGCAGAAGAGATATCTATTGCCATCGATCTGAGAACTCTGTTGCAAGAAAGGCAGAGATGAATCTTCTATCTTGCTGAAATTCTAAACAAATACAAGTGGCAACACTATGGTGGGTTTCTACTTAGTCTGGTGAAAACCCACTAATACTGAAGAAGGTGTATTTACCTTGTTTTGAAGATCTATAAAAGAGCAGAAAACTGTTTTTTTGGGGGGACATAAAAGATTTTGTTGAACAATCAAAATATTGATTAACCTCTAAGATATTTGTAAGTGATCTCGACTGTGGACCACCAAATCAGTTGACATGGTTTCAAATCAATGGCTACAATATATTTTTTTGTTATTCTCAAGCTCGTTCACATTTCTCTTTCTTTACAAAGCAATTAGAGGTATTTTGGACTTCATGCTTCATTTTCTCTCTGTTTATGCAATAATTTTCTGCTTTAAATAAATGCACATGACTATGGTAATTAAGAAAACTTATTGCTTTTGATTATATAATATTGAGTATTCATTACTTCTTGAAAATCCCTTTTAATTTACTACCTGTTAATATTAAGGCATAGAAAATTTAGAAGTTGTGTTCAGAATCTTTTCAGATTATTAATCTTTACATTTGCTACTGAAGGAGAGAACATTCATGACAGTTTGTACCAGGGAGAATAGAAGTGAAAGAAGTCAGATATGAGTGAGTCTTCTTTTTCAGAAGGTGAGGCTATCTGGGAAGCAGCTCAAGCTAAGTGGAAACCTGAAGAGCAGCAGAAGAGGCAAAATGGAAGAATCCATGGGTCAGAGAGCTAAGCTGCCCTATGCATCCTGGCTTTTACACGGGTTAAGGATGTTGTTTCTGTTACTCAACTTGCTTGTAAGTGCTCTAGGAGGTAAATAAAATCAAAATGTTTGCAATGTCATTCTGAGATCCTAACATGGTGAGTTGGGGTAGGCAACAATGGACTGAAGAAAGCAGTGAGGGTTTGTGGAGTCCAACAGCTGTTTGGCCTCATCCAGAGGAGCCTGCTCCTTCATTAAACCAGTTAAAAATGGGGTTTGTTTCAGTATTCAGTGACCATTTCCAAAGTTTATAATTGGTTGTAAATCTGATGAGGCACTTCAAAAGATTTCAGAGACATTGTGCCTCCAAACAGATGGCAGAATTGCAACTTAGGGCCGGATTCACTCTGTGTCTTAGGCGCAGTCACACAGGGTTTGTAATGTAATGCAGCCAATGGAGAGGTACACCTCTAGGTCCTGACTTCAATCTCTGTTGGCCCCTTCTGAGGCCCAGCTATTTTCTATTCCAATATTTTCTATTCATTCACTATAAAGTGAGAGCAGAGTGACTTGACTTCTAGTTGAAGTTAATCAGGTTGAAACCTTGCCCAAATAATTTAGTTGGCTTACTATATAAATGTCTGTTTTATGTTCCATTGAGTTTTGAAGGAAACTGCAATAAAATGAATTTTTCCTCACAATATGAGGTGTAGTGTAATGAATGAAGCATAATCCTGAAGAATTGCTTAGAACATGGCCATTTGTCTTCTGGCAGCAGCCTGTTGGCCTTGATGATAGCTGCAGGATGTCCTTATTACTGTTCAGTTAGAAAATGCTGGCAGGCAAGACTGCTCATGCCAGTAAGACAGACAGCCATAAATTAAAAAAGCCTTTAGAAACATCTGACATATGCATATGTATGTGTCTTTAAGTCTATAACTAAACATGACACCAGTAGTATTTCTGCATTCATTCTTTAAGGATTATATTTGCTGACTGGAGGCACAGAATTCTTGTTTCTATTTGGTATAAAAATAATGAGCATTTTTATATATCCATTTTATTTTCTCAGAGTAATTGTCATGCTGCTGCATATAATCTTAGCACAGCACGCTTCAGATAGACACATATGGAAAAACCAGTATGGATAAATACAAAGAGATCTGTTTCTTGGACATTAGTTTCCAAATGGATTTAAGCAGAGTTGGTGAGTTGTTGGGTTTTTTTTGCATAATCTCCCCTGTACCACCATACAGTTTTTATTTTGTTTTGATTTTTTTACAGTCTTGTCTTTAATTATTGTGTTCTGGAAGCTACATAAGTCTTCTGGCATGAATTACAGTGGCATAAGGTTTTCACAGATGTATCACAATGTCAGATTAAATCTCTTGATATGAATAATTACACCACTTTTGTACTGCTTTTCACCTGCATCAGCTTCTCTGCTAGTCTTTGCATTTTTTGTTGATGTGGAATTATTTTGACAGATTGCTCTCTCTCTTAAAATGCTTATATGCAGGCAGGTGCCACTACTTACAACTACAACTGTTTTGAGGTTCAAATGCTAGGAGTGACATGGATCTCACTGATATAGTTGTTTGCTGCTTCTTTGTCCACCTTGTCCTATGAAGAGATGGGCATGTTAAGCACTGCAGAATAGAGGATGACTGTTCTGTTTGACATATTTCAGGTTGGAAAGAGACCCTGAAACAGATTTCTGAATCTCACAATGTACAAAATAATTCATTTAGAGCAGATATTTTATTATGACAAAAATACTCTGGTTTTTTGACAATTCAAAATGTTATGTTGCAATACTACATCCAAAATAAAACAATAAAAAATAATCTCATAAGAAAATGACAAAATATTTTGATAGTTTCTGAACATTTCCATGTTTTCTCTCTGGAATAAAATTTCAGCAGAATCTACAGTATTTCATTATTTGATACAATTACATATCTGAGTGGAAAATATTCCAGCTAAACTTTATTTTCAACTAAACTGTTTTTCCAGCTAACTCTAGCCCAAACTGATAGCTGAGTTCTATCAGTAAAACACATGAAAAATTAACTCATTATCTAACATGCAAACAACCAAGAAGACATGTGCAATTACTTCATACTCAAGGGCTGCATTAGAAGTGTGGGAAGAAAAATTTACCTTGTTACTCAGGCAGAAATCCAACCCAAAATTCCTACAGAGGATTTCTCTTAGTGTCTGTATCAAATGCATTGGTGCTTAAATGCTAATGTACTGACTAAACACAATCATAATGAGTATAACAGTCTGAGTAGACTTTCACATCTGATGTTTTTAGTAGGCAAGTAGTTTGATTTCCTGACAACAGAATACCTGCCTAGAAAATGGACCCTGCAGCCATAGTCAGGGAGAGGAGGTAGACTGCTCTGTCTACCAAATGACTCCCCTCTCATGTTATTTTCCAGCTTGCACTGTCAGGCAGATTGTGCCTCTGGGAACCAAGTAAACATGTGAAACCATTGATGTCATATGTCTGTAAATGTACTTTGTTCAGTATTATTCCTTGGACATCTATAAGTATGTATTGATATAGTGACAATCTTGGGAAACTATAGAATAGACTTGGACCAGATATAGTGAAAATTACATGAGAAGTTTGCCTGTATGTGGCCCGCACTGAGTGGTTTCTGGTCAGCTGGGAGAGAACTGACTCAGTAGGTGCCAACAAACTCAGATATGAAAGTAGAAGGATAAGTCCAGTGAATTCCTGGCATACTGTCCTAATATCTGGCATCTCTACTCATCTCATTTCTACTTCCAGCTCCAGGTTTCCAACCTCACCTAGCAGTCCTGGGGAACAAGTAAAGACTATGCAGAGCTGAGAGTTCAGGTAGCCACAAATGCAGTTAAGTTCCGTTGCAAAGATGTTGCACTGAAAAGGAAGGGTACAAAGACAGAGAGCCCTTCTATGAGCGCAGCCACAGATAGATTTTGTCCATTTCCAGAGCTAAATGTGTGGGATCTTGTCATGATTTATCCCCTAACAGCTAAATGCTATGTAGCTGCTTTCTCAGCCCCTCCCCAATCCCATTTGTCCCCAGTGGGATGGGGAAGAGAACTGGGGGGAAAAAGTAAAGTTAATGGGGTGAGAGAACAATTTAATAAAAAACATGAATGAAAAACAACATGGATGAATATTTAATAACAATATTGATTAAGCATTGATTAAAAAAGAACTACTAGAACTACTCAAGGAGAAGAAAGAATCAGAGGACTAGCTGATTCATCAGAAGGCTGTGCTGCCAGGTCCACCGAGATCAGGTCACACAGGAATGCATTCAGGTGGGCTTTGAAAATCTCCAGAGAAGAAGACTCCACACCCTCCCTGTGCAGCCTGTGTCAAGGCTCCCTCATCCTTGCAGTAAACCAGTTTTATCTTATGTTTAAATTGAACTTTTTGTGTTCCAGCTTCTTTCCATTACTCCTTGTCCTATCACTAGAGATGACATCTCTGTCCCATCCTGTTGACATGCTTCTTTTAAATACTTGTAAGTGTGGATGAGATCCTCCTTCAGTCTCATCTTTTCCTAGCTAATCACTCCCAATTTCCACAGTCTTTCCTCATAAGAAAGATGCCTCAGTTCCCTGATCATCATGGTGGCCCTGTGCTGGACTCTCTCCAGAAGTTCTCTGTCCCTCATAAGACGAGAAGCCCAAAACTGGACACAGGTCTGCAGATGAGGCCTCATCAGAAGTGGGAGCAGAACCTCCCTTGACCTGCTGAGCACACTGTTCTTGATGCATCCCAGGATGCCATTGGCCTTCTTGGCCAGGAGGGCACATTGGTGGCTCAAGTTTAGTTTGCTGCCCACCAGAACTCCCAGGTCCCTTTCAACAGAGTTGCCCTCGAACAGGTTAACTCTCAGCCTGTACTAGTGCAAGAGGTTGTTCCTCCCCAGGTCCATCCTTATCTCATGTAACAAAAAAATAGGTTTAGCACTAGCAGTCAACTGATGCTGATCAGATGGGCAGAAGAGCAGCTGATAGTTAGATAAAATGGATTTTTTTCCCTATATGCTTTACATTTGTATAGTAATTCTAAATCTCCTTGGGTCTAAAAGAAGATAATGGATAGAGTCAAAAGACCACTAACTTTTACAGGAATTTGAAAGGATTTGAGATGAGCAAAACAGAGAAAGAAAGCCTGAGTTATATTGTTGATTTCTCCATTAAATTAATGGGTGTGTGCTATTTATGTATGTTTATGTATGCATCTTATATTTTGAAGAATTAGAACTGGAAAGAGGATCACTGATAGAGACTGGTAACAACTTGAGAGACTCTTTCTTGACAGAAATTAACATGGTAACAAATTGTCTTAAAACAAGACAATTACTTACTTATTAATTATGTAAGAATGTTTCATAATGACAACACTTCATAAACTAAGAAAATGAAGATGCATTTCAGTAAGTGTTCACTTATAGTTGTACTGCATCTGTGCTTGTGCTCCAACTCATTCTAGTAACCCAAGGAATTTCTTATGTTAAAAATTTCCTATGCAGTAGTTATCTGGGGTAAAATTATGTGATATAAGGATGCAGTGACAGAAGGCACCCCTAGATGACAAAGTAGTATGCCTATAATGTATTTGGAGAAAATAGCAATTGTTATGTGAAAGAACCCTGTGGAAAGAATTACAGTGCAAACTTGGCAGAACTGTGATAATAGTGCAGAAGCATACAATGATATATTTTGTATCAGAGCAAAAGCATGGCTAGCAAGACTAGGGAAGGGATTGTTCTCACATTGGTGAGGCTGCACCTCAAATACTGTGTTCAGTTTTGGGCCCCTCACTAGAAAAAAAAATATTGAAGTGCTGGAGTATGTCCAGAGATGGGCAAAGAAGCTGGTCTGGAGCACAAGTTTGTTGAGGAGCTGCTGAGGGAATTGGAGCTGTTTAGCCTGGAGAAGAGGAGGCTGAGGGGAAACCTTATCATTCTCTACAACTACCTGAAAGGTATTGGTCTCTTCTCTCAAGTAACAAGTAGCAGATCAAGAGGAAATGGCCTCAACTTCTGCCAGAGAAGGTTTAGATCGGATGTTAAGAAACATTTCTTCACGCTCTGATTTTTAAAGCACTGGAAGAGGCTGCCCTGGGAAGTGGTGGAGTCAAATAACTGAATATTTGAAGTAAATATTTATATATATTGATTTTTTATATAGAATTATTTATTTATATATTGGAGTTATTTAATAGCTTCAAATATTTGAAGTTATTAAATAGGATATAACTGGAAGATCTTGCCATTCACAGAACCACAGAATGAATGCGGTAGAAAGGCATGTCTGAAGATCATCTAGCACAGCTAGCCTCTTCAACGCATAGTGAGCTACTGCAGGTAATGCAAGACCATGTTCAACTGAGATCTAAATATCTCCATTGAGGCCCCACAACATCTCTGTGGAATTTGTTTGAATGTTTGACAATCTGCACAGTGAAAAAAAAAAAAAAAAACAACCAATCAAACAAAAACTTCCAGAAAATGCCAGTTGTTTTTCCTTATGTTTAAATGGAATTTCCTGCATTGGGCTTGGAATCACTTCCATAGAGATTCATAGAATCATAGAATTGTTAGAGTTGGAAAAGACTTTTAAGATCACCGAATCCAACCACTCACTTCACACTGCCAAGCCCATCACTAAACATTGCCATATGATGCCATCCTCAGCAATAAAAGCTAAGAAAATTGAAGAGCAGGAGGGGAACATTTATTATTGAGATGTTTGTGTTCCAAAGTAAATACTATACATACTGGGCTCTACTTCCTAGGAAGTGACTGGACATTGCCTGCTGATGGGAATCAGAGAATAAATCTTTATGTTTTGTTTTGCTTCTATGCGTAGTCTTTGCTTTTCTTCATTAAACTGCCTTTATCTTGATCCACAAGTCTTTAATCTCATTTTCTCCCCCTGAATTACTGAGGAAGGGAAGTGAAAAAGCAGCTTAGTAGGCACCTGGCTGGAAGCCAAGATCAGCCATGGAGCCCATCATTTGGGCTCTAGAGGAATTCAAGATAAAGACAGCAATTGCAAGACATAACAGGTAAAACATGGACTGGACGTTGCCAAACAGTGGAATAACTGTGGGGAACTTTTGTTGTAGTTGTGATAGAGAGGAGTGGAGTGTGTTTAAGTTGTCCACCTTTGTTGGTGTTGTGATGATGTTATTTTGACTTTGGAGTTGGGAATCCTTTTTGTTGATGTGAGTGAACTTTGTGAAGACTCTGTGATGAATGTGTGTTTTAATGATAATTCTTAAAAGTAGAATTCACAGAGGTAGAATATATTTGTTTTATGTGGAAAGGTTTTGGTAGCAGAGTGGGCTGCAAGGGTGGCTTCTGTCAGAAGACACCAGGAGCTGCCCCTGTCAGACAGAGGCAATTCCATCTGAGTCCAAGACAATCCCACCACTAGCCAAAACTGAGTCCATCAGTGGTGCTAGTAGCACATCTGTGATATTATAAAAACAGGAAAAACCACTGTGCAGCAGCTGGTAGGGAACAGAGTGAGAAATTTGAGAGAAACAGCCCTGCAGACACCAAGGCCAGGGAACAAGGAGGAGGAGCTAGTGTTCCAGGCTCCAGAATAGAGATTCCCCTGCAGCCCATGGAGAAGGCATGGTGAAGCAGACCCTGCCCCTGCAGCCCAGGAAGAACCCCACGCTGGAGCAGATAGATGCACTCGGAGATATTGACCCTGTGGAAAGCCCATACTGGAGCAGGCTCCTGGCAATAGATGTTACTCTTGGAGAGGGGTCCATACAGGAGTAAGTTTTCTAGAAGATGCTGTGGCCTGTGTGGGACCTGTGCTGGAGTAGTCTGTTCCTGAAGGACTGAACCCCATGGAAAGGACCCTCACTGTTCTTGAACCACTATATCCCATGGGAAGGATCCGTGTTGGAAACGTTAATGAATGACTGTCTCCCATGGGATGGACCTCATACTGCATTGAAGAAAAGCTCGAGGAGGAAGGAGCAGCAGAAACAAAGTGTTATGAAGTGATCACAACAACCATTCTCCATATCCTTTAATCTCTTAGGGAGAGGAGGTAAAAGAGTCAGGAATGAAGTTGAGCCTGGGAAGAAGTAGGAGTGGTCAGAAAGTGGTTTCAATTTAGTTTTTACTTCTCACTATCCTACCCTGTTATTAACTGACAATAAATTATATTTCTTAAGTTGAGTCTGTTTTGCCCATAGTGGTAATTGTTAGAGTGATCTCCCTTATCCTTATTTCAACTCACAAGCTTTTGTTAGATGTTTTTGTCCCCCTCTCCTCCTGAAGTGGGGATGATAAATCAGTTTGGTGGGCATCTGGAGGCGAGCTAAGGTCAATCTTACTGCATACACACAGGTGGCAGAAATGCCAGCCCTTTTTCATGCTGAAAGAGAATAATAGCTGGGAAAATACCGTTAGTAAGACATTCAAACTGAAGTTTTTCAAGTAAAAATTCAAAAGCTGTGAAATCTCAAAACTAAATGTGAACAGCAAACCTCAATCCTGTTCCCTGCCTGCTTTCTAAAGATAGATTGATTGAACTCTTTGGTCATACAAGATACTGAAATAAAGAGATATATTCAGGGGTGGCTGCAGCTTTGGAGCCCTAGCTTTGAAATTAGTCTTCCTCTGGCAGCCTGAATATATTCCTCTTAAAGTCATGTTTCCAGTTTTACTGTTTTGTGTCCTTTTGAAGAGAGATCTTGCTTAGAGCTGGAAGTGGCGAATAATTGAGGATTATATAAAACACTGATTTTGGATCATTTAAATTCGCTATTGAATCACTGAATTTAATAGTTCTTAAGGAGAATTCTGTATATAAGTACACATATACACACACACAAACATTTTGGATATAAAAGCCATAACATGAACATCCTTATCATAACTTTCCAGGTAAGCTATCAAATAACTATTATCCTCAAGTGAGAGTGATGGAATATTCCTAGAGGAAGAAAAATACTGTTGGTAATTGTGTCTTTAAAAAAGACTAACCTCCAAAGTACACACTACAGAACAGATGCTTAAACAAAGATAAGGCCTGCTTTTGCCTTGATGTGACAGGGGACAGGTCTATTGACCAAAAGAGACCCTGATCCAAGAAAGCAGTGTGCCTTTAGACTTGTTTTCGGTCAGTAGTTAAGACATTAGAGAAAATCTAATTTTCTAGGAAAAGAAAATGAGTTAAATCTCATTTACTTCAACCTCAGTAAAATGTATGATCCAATTGCTGTAAGGAAAATTATCAGGTTTTCTTAGAAAGAGAAGCTGGAGGTTAGCTGAATAATTGCAGACTCGAGTTTTCACACAGAATAGTAGATGAGCTCATACCGGTTACTGATGCTACAAATCTAAGAAGCATTGTCACTTCAAAAGAAAACTGGGCTAGCATTAGGGAGGAAATGGGTGACCTTGAGAAGTGAGGGAATTGAATCAGTAAAGCACTCAGCAGTGCAAAACAAGATTTAATGCAGAAAACCTAAGTCTCTAAAGATGAAACTTGATTTGTTTTTAAAGTTAGTCATTTGGTATGTTGCCTGCAATAGCTTGTAACAAATCTGAGGCCTGGTCTTGTATTTTTCAGAGTCTGTTCCTGTTTATAGACTTGTGCTGATTTTGGCTGGGGTAATTTACTTCATGATAGCTAGTGTGAGGCTATGTTTGGAATTGGTGCTGGAAACATTGTTGAAGACACAGGGATATTTCAGTTATTGCTGATTAGTGCTTGCACAGTGTCAAGACCTTTTCTGTTTCTCACATCAGCCCACCAGCGAGTAGTCTGAGGGGGCACAAGAAGTTGGGAGGGGATAGAGCTGGGACAGTTGACCCCAACTGAACAAAGCAATATCCCAGGCCATATGGCATCATATTCTGCAGGCAAAGTTGGAAAAAGAAGGAAGGGAAGACATCTGGAATAGTGGCATTTGTCTTCTCAGGTCCCCATTATGGGTAATGGAACCCTGCTCTCCTGAAGGTGGCTGAACACCTGCCTGCCGATAGCAAGTGGGGAATTAATTCCTTGTTCTGCATTGCTTGTGTGTGTGTGTTTTTCTTTACCTGTTAAACTGCCTTTATCTCAACCCAAAAGTTTTTTCATTTGTGTTCTTCCAATTATCTCTCCCATCCCACTAGGAGAGAGTAGGTGAGTGGCTTGTGTGGTGCTCTTGTTGGCTGGGCTTAAATCATGACAAGGCTTTGTTTAACCAGCATGGTCCCAAGCATGGAGAAGTAAAGCTGCTATTATCTCTAGAAGGGCTTATGTTGGTATTTTACATTCAAGATAGCAGCTGTAGAGGAACAGGTAATGTCAATCACCTTTGTCTGGCAAAAGGAAAAATGTTCAGTTTAGGCTGAACATTTAGGTTTTAACTATTTGATCGTGGTGTGATTGTCCACAAGCCAGCCTCTACAACGTAGTAAGATGGAAAAAGACAATTTGATGTTAATGACTCTGACAATATCCTTTTACAGTCAGTGTCTCCCACTACTTGGCAGTCACACAGGGAGCACCTAGCAGAGATTTTTGTGCTTTTCCTTATTTAGTAGTATATCCCTTGATTTGAACACACATCTATGGGCAATAAGCACATGCAGCTTCAGGTCCAGTTGGCAGATTCTTGTAGTGCAAATGCAGCCAATGCCGCTTGCAGTAAAACAACAGTGCAATCCTTAATTTTGTTTTTCATGCATTGTGCTTCTGTGGACCAAGTCAGACAATACATCTCACTATGTCCTTACATGCCTCTGTCACTGTATTTCATGTAGCGCTGCCTCTGCTCTCAGTTCTGACACTTCAAACATCTGAACTTGTGAGGAAAAAAACAATTTGATCCTTGAAACTTTTTTCTTTAGACCACGTATCAATCAGTAGCATGGCACTAGTCTTTTTTAATGTTCAGTTCTCAGAACAAAGATGAAACTTGTTTTTTTCCTATAAAGCAGTACAGTCTTTACATAAGGCAGTGACAGGGCATATTTGTTCAGATGTAACCTAATTTCCTTTCTCCTTGAGAAAGGCATGAACAGAAAATTGTCATTAGTTTTATTTTGGTATCCATTTCTTTTGTCTTCTGTCTGCTTAAGGTTACAAACTCCAAATGAAAACACTACTGAATTAGTATACTCTTCAACTGCTTCTTTTCTTCCACAGATAATTTCTCACGTGACAGAAAAAAGAGGGTGAATGTATACATTTGGATGAACCAAAGAATTTATGCAAAGATGGTAAATATCTTCATACATATACCTGAATAGCTTTCTGTGTAATTAAAAAAAAACAAAGTCTGGCATTCACTTTTAGCCCTGGTATCATGTCTACTCACCTCAGTTCTAGTGAGGTGCAAGTCGGTCTGTTCTCCCTAACGACAAGCAATAGAACAAGAGGAAACAGCTTCAAGTTGTGTCAGGGGAGGTTCAGGCTCAGTATGAGGAGGAATTTCTTTCCTGAAAGACTTGTCAGGCATTGGAAGGGGCTGCCCAGGGAGGTGCTGGAGTCACCGTCCCTGGCGGTGTTTAAGAGATGGGCAGATGTTGCACTTAGGGAAATGGTCTAATGGTTGATAAGGCTGGGACAAAGGCTGGACTCAATGATCTTAAAGGTCTTTTCCAGCTGAAATGATTCTATGATTCTATCATTAGGGGAGGGGAACAGAGCTATGTAAAAGTGAGGATCTCTTTGCCATGCTTCAGAAGCTAATCTAGCTTGGATCATAAATTTCTAAATTTAATCAGGGTAAGAGTTTCTGAACTGGTTCACTGCTCTCTACCAACCACAGACCTTTTTGTTAAGTTTGCTACATTATTAGTGAGAAAATATTTATTTCAGTGTTTTCTGTGAGTTTCTTCATATATTTCCCTTCATGCAGCATTTTAGCTCTCACTTACCTGCTGTGCTCATAGAAATGTCACACTAACCTTCTGAAGTATACCTGCTGACTTTAGCTACTATATGGTAAGAGCAGTTCTGATACTACTGCACACTCTGGCTTGTTTATTGAGCCCTGAACTCAAAGATGCTGATATTGTGTAAGATCATTTGCAGTTGACTGAAAAGGCTACCTGCCAATATGATAAGAAGAAAACACCTTATTCTTTTCCTAGTGATTGCTGGGTGTTTTATATCTTTGCAATTCTTTACAGAGCGGTCCACAGGATAGCTTCTTCTGTGTGTAACATTGAAGAAAAGGTAGCTTATTGTGCTTGCTTTTTGTGAAAACTGAATGTTTCCCTCTGTTTCTAATTTAGTGTCAAAAATCACCAAGACCTTTTCAATTCTTTCTATCCTGAACTAAAATTACAAAGATTCAACTGATAAGGAAATCTTTGACAGCAGTGTTTTTTTGGTATAAGTATTGTTCACAAGAAGGGGATCTAGGAGATGCTGGGTTACCAGTTAATGCTTCAGATTCATTTGACAAACGTCTTAATTTATAGAGAAAAATCCTTCTGCAGAGAACTAGAGGTGACAGAGAAGTAAGGTTTTATATATGGTTGGTTTTGATTTTTTAAAAATTGTGAAAAGCAGATTCAGCTCTTACTGTGGTTTAATGCATTTTCAGGCTGATGAGCATTATGTACATACCCATCCTGTCTTTCCAACTATTGAAACAGAGGAAACTGGATTTTAAAATAGGCTAGTAAACAGTGGCATACCTTATTTTCACTTTTCAGATCTTCAAACAGTTTACTTCACGTAGGCAGGCTCTAGGATGGACAGTCCCATGGGTGATCACCAAAGTCAAAACTGGTATACAGCTTCCTCCTGCTGCCTAAGTTGAAAGGGCTACTATAGGTTAGCCTTTGAAATGGATTTCATAAAGCAAGTTCCCAATGTTAGCTGGAAGCATGAATGCTCTTAAATCAAAGTGTCCTGAAATTATGCTTTCTGAAGCATCAAATGATGAGAGAATTACAGCAGAGAAGAACAGGTAATAAAACAAATCTTCACTCAAAATCCAGGTCAAGGCCTTATGTTAATTCTGTACTCGCCATCCCAAAACTGGAGAGGAGTGATTAAATGGCACATCTGACCCTGAAATATTATTTCTTGATGTTATAACTTGAAAAATGACAACTACAAATTAAAATTGTAGTGTAGTTGCTGTGTGATAAATTCTGCTCATGTGCCAGCACCCACTAGACAGGGAGAGAGGAGGAGACTGAACTGCACTTTCATTTCATTCATACAGCTTGATTGTCCATGAGCTTTAAATCCAGCCCTCATTCCACATTATATTTTCATCTCCATTCATCTTTTAGTGAAGTGTTCCTGTGTTCTTGAGAAAAAAAGGAGAACATGATTAGGTACAGTGAAGTACAAGTTTGGCTACAGAAAACAATCTCTCCCCTATATCTGATTAGTTATTGTTCCCCTAAGTAGCACTAACTATGCTTATGTGGCTTGCATTCCAAGCTGTAAGGCCAAACGAGAAGCAACACGCTGATGCTGTGCATAGAAGACAGAGACTGAAAAGGCTTCAAGGGAAATTTTCTGAGGAGCTAGAAGTTTTGGATCATGTTTTCCATGTTTTCCAGGAATCCTCTTCCTGAATTTTCTTAATGACCACACTCCCTGCCAGCTCACACTTGGTTGGCCAGTGAGTACAATGTGGGAAAAGAGCCTAAACACTTAAAGATCTTAAAATCTCTTCTGTACTGATTAATTAATTTGATCAGCATGGTTTTATACAGTAAAAGAATGTAAGCATAACTACGATTGTGCTTATCTTGTACTGGTTTCTGTATGTTCAATTATTTTTTTCCTGGACATGCTGCATAACCCACAGTAGACACATTTGTGATTTTGATTCAATGCTGCTATACAAAAATTTTCATGTTTTGCAAGTTTCACTGGGTTAATCGTCATCAGTAACATAAAATTAAGAGAAAAAGGATAGAAAAGACAAAGGACAGTGTCTAGTGACAATCTCCTCCTGTATGTCAGTTTGGAGAGAGAGAGATCTTTTAAAGACAATCAGCTCCACAGGAAGCCTCTTCCACTGCCAAATAAAAAACAGTGGTCTGGAGCTTTGATGCCTCTCAACCAGCTGCCTCATGGGGCTGAGAGGTGAAATGTAGAGCATCAGCAACTAGGGGAGAGAGCAAGTATACCAGACTGCAGGAGTCATTGGCAAGGTGTGATAATCTAAAATTTCCCTCACTACTCAGGAAGATACCAGGAGTTCTACCAAAAAGCATTTTCCCTCCCCAGGGAGACTTGAGAGGAATGCTGAACATGGCAGGGGCATACTTTTGCTGCTCTTTGAGCCTGATAACACATTTTGGCCTCAGCAGGTGAAAAGGCAGCTATGGACAGTTGGAGGGCTCTTCTAGTGAATGCTGAGAGGTATGTGAAGAAAACCCAGACATGAGACCACAAAGGATATCGTAGAGCTGTCAAATACAAGGTATTATCATAGCTTTGAGGCACATTATCTAAGACATTAGAGATGTTGTTGACATTTCTTTTCAAAGATTTCTTCCTTTGCTATTGCATTGCTGTCTGCTTACAACATTAAATCATTGGAGTGTGTCCACTCTCACAGTCTCTTACCAGATAACTGGCGCAAACTGGAAGTTGCCTAACATTTATTATTAATAAATAATAAGCTAAAGCAAATGATGGCACACACAAAGTGCTTTGGTAAAACCTATTTAAAGTGTAATCACAAGTATTGTAGCACTGAAAAAAGTTCTTTGTGTGCAATTTGTAAGCATGAGATTGCCTGACAAACTAATCTATACCCAGAGGTGGTTTTACTATGCAGCAGTTCCTACAGAAAGTTAATCATGAACAAATAAACCATATTCTGAAATTTTGGTCCAGGGTCTTTAAAAATTACTGTGTAAGTAACAAGCATAAATATTTTGTATTTATATAAACTTCAAAACAAATATTTTGTATTATTTGAAGAAACATAAGGCTTATATATGCAAACTAAACTCCAGTATGGCCATCTGTAAAAATGAACTTAAGCAATATAGTTATAAGAACAGTTAGATACACTCATCAAATCAGTTAATAATCTAAAAAATATGCTGTGAGCATCACTAGAGCCAGGCAAGGTATCATTCTACCCCAAATGAATGTGTATGTTGCGTGAGAAAATCCAGCTTTCTCTTGTTCTAATTTAGTCATTACTTATTGAGTAATGTAGAGAATGAGTAAAATTAAGAAAAAAAAAAGTTGTTGAAACTAAATAATCTTGTTATTTAAGTGAGACAGAAGCATGTCGTGATAATTCTCTTCTGAAATAAGCTGACAATGAACACTAATATGTCACAACATATCACAGATTGATTTCAGTTCAGACAACCTCAGACATAATGATTATTACAGATGATAGTTAATGCTGCAATTTGCATATCATGGATTAATGCTCAACCTGGGTGATTACCATAAGTAAGCCATGCATCTCTCTCCTACATTCTTTCCTCTGCAGATATTCAGGCACGAATTTAAACTGGTCCCCAGTGTGCAATAGTCACCACCATAATCAGCAGTATGAAATGAAATGTTAAATCCCAAATCAAAGAATCAGCAGTAGCTTTAATAATTTAATATTCAAATCAAGTAATTTCAGTTGTCAAAGTCTGAACTGAAAATAATCTCTAATTATTTATATCACCATGTGAAACTTTTTGCTCTTGTAAACCAACTAGAAATATTGACAACCAGTCAATATTAGTCGTTTAAAAGCCACTACCCAACCTCAGGTCTTACAGCACTTAATTTTCTTCAAGACTTGAAAAAAAAATCAGATTTGATTCCCATCTTTTTCTTGCAAAATAACTCTGGAAATACATATTCCAAGAGAAAAAAAGATTTGTGGATTGAAGATTTGTAGGTAGCATCAGTGTCACAGGAAATGTAATGATGGATACCATACACGTATTTCATTGAAAAATGTATTAGATAGCTTTATACTTACCGGTGGCAGAGATAAGCAGTGTTTCATATGAAAAACCTGAGATTCTTGACTTTAAAGATGGTGGTCTGGAGATATTTAGTATTTTAAATAGTTGTAATATTTTTGTATGGAGCTCTGTAACTCTGATTTTGGGATCACATTATGAAAAGTCACTAGGGTCTATAATATCTATAATATCTATCATCCTAGAATTTCTATTGTTATTTGAAAGAACGTGTATAATCTATGTACTGGGAAAATTATGGGTCCAGGTTTATGGCTACCAATATTCAAAGATTCTGAAGCTCTTTCTGTGCTATTTACATCTTAGAAGTCCCCAAATCTTTTAGATACAACTGTTTTTTTTTTGTTGAAACTAAATATCAAACCTTTACATATAACTTCCAAAATACAGTAAATGCCGTATTTTCACAGACACCATGTCTCTCTGAAAGGTATTTTGCAGATACCATCATTTCATTCTGCAACATCTTACTCTGGGACACAGAGTCTCACAAGGATAAGAAAGCTACAAAATGTTTATCTTTTGCATTCATCTAATCTTGGATCACAGTATATGGTCTATTTCAGAGACTACATCTCACACCTGAGCTCTTCTGAAAGGAGTCAATGTCTTCTCTTCCTGTGAATTTTACTGTCGTGAGAACAGTGTTTAAAATGACTCTTGGTATTTATGTTGAAGACATCTTGATGCAGACCTGACACAACATCATTGGTTTTATCTGATAAACCATGGACCATTCTTACTCAGTGATACAGCTGCCAGAATATATCCTTGAAACTCCTGTATCATTTTACCGTGATCAATAAATCTACCACGCATTTTTCTTTTCACTGCCAGCATGTAACTTTATGTTTCAGCCTTCTCACTCATTGTATCTGTGAAAATTCAGTAAGCTGTAGCAAAGCCAGCAGATATGAAAAAAAGAGAGCTTGCTCTCCATATCTAGTACAATACTATCAATGAGCAAAGCATCATTGAAACATTCCTGTTTATAGTCTTGCTGCTTGAAGAGAACATGATATGTTCTTTTTTTTCTCAAGCTTTCCTTTGACTGAAGTATTATTTTCTTTATGAAGCATCACTGGTGTTTTCTTTCAAATCCACAGCTCTTAAGCTGTAATTAAAGTGAAACAACATGAACTTTAATTTAAAAGTCCTCCTTTTTTTTTTTTCCATCTGATGTGAATGTTGTAAAAATTGTCCTTTTGCAAGAAGATAAAAGTTTGAGTCTGTGTTTGCACTTTTAAGATATTGTTTCCCTTCCTATGAAGGAAAACAAACTTCCCTCAGAGCATCTACCATTCAAGGTCCTTCAATGAAGATGTGATGTTTGATTTTGTATGTTGTCTAAAATCAGTGTGTTAGTATTAAATAGATATGGATTCAAGTGAGATGTTTGGATGATTTTATTCTCTTTATTACTGCAGCATGGAGTAGTTAGCCTCAGTTTGGAAAATAACTTGCTATTGTCACAGTGTTTGCAGGAAGAATAGAGTTCACTCAAATTGCAAAGAATAAAAATTATTTGGGAGGTATAGCTTATTCTGTCAAAAATGATTGTACACTGAGAAACTGCTGACTCTGTAATGTTATGCATGCTCCTTCCTTTCTACAGTCTTAGTAGCTTTCCTAACTAGCATTTCCTTCTTAAAATGTCTTCTGCTGTAAGAAGGATTGTATCCTGGACTCAAATTCAGAGATTTATGATGCTTAGAAAACGCAGAATGCTCAGAAAAGCTCAAAAACTATTTATTTCTTTGTTTATTTGATTATTTTTGGTGCTTACAGAATTAAACCTGCCATTATTAGTTTTAATATGATGAATTACAGTGATAAAATTCTAGTATGCTTTGAACCCATTCATTTCACTTGCAAATGCAGCACAGATTTTTGTTATTATTGTGATGCACTTTCACTCCTGTAACAGTATGCTTAGAGAATGCAGCAATCAGTCATCTGAAGCCAGTAGAAACACGATCAAGTCTGTTGTGAACTATGCAGGCATTTCTTTCCTGGTTTCATTTGTTTTTTAAACCAGGGATGTAACTCTGACAGAAGCTGTTTCTTTTGCCTTAAGTGTGTCCATGATTCAACTCTCATTACTAAGATGAAAAAAAATTAACCTTATTTTTCTTCTCCCCAAAAAATTTTCTGATATCCCTTTTTTTTTTCTTTAATATCAATCTGTGTGTATTTTCTTCTCTATAACATTCTCTTGGTTGCATCTAAACAGCTTCTGTCCTGTCTTCTAGTGAAAAACATGTTCTTGTTTAAAAAAACATACAAAGAAATTAAATATGGTAATTTCAAATCTTCAGTTAAAAAAAGGAGGATAGATTAAAAATCCATTTGTTTTGGTGCTGTAGATGGATGACAACAATCGTTTATAAAAGCACTTTGTAGGTAATGGTAAGTTTTTTTATGCTCCAGTCCAAAAAAATATACAAGCAGTTGAGGAATGTTTCTTTTTGTTTTGCTTTCTTTTAGTTTTCTCCTCTATTCTGTGATTTGTTTGATGTGCTCTAGGCTGAAGGATGATGAGGAAGACATGAGCAGGATTAGTAGCTTTTGAAACTATTTGTTTATTCCTTCATGCATATGTTCATTTCCAACTACTCTCAGGCCAGATATGGTAAATCCTTAATTTGGAAAGCACTTATTCTCATAGCAGAAATATGTATTTGAGTATGATTTAAAAAATAAACGTCCATCAAAACTTAATTTTTTCCTAATGTAATTTTATGCATTATCTAAACTAAGCAAATAAACATGAGAAGGTTATCAGATTTGAGTAAAAGCTGTTATAAATTGCAATACCATAAACTAGAGAGCATTCACCTAGACATGTAAGCTATAACATATTCTCCACCCTTGAGAATGACTTCTTTTGTTTCCTTTGTACCAAGCAGATGCTGAAAGCTGGTACAAACCCTGAACCCATCATATTCTATTTTCTCTGAAATAAAAATTAAATCAAAGGATCAATACATAGTTAGCTAAGAAACCTCTACCAGAACAAGACTTAAAAGCTTGCAAAGAACCCAACAGATCAGCATATTTTACATTGTCTTATGTTATCATGAGAAACCTTTTTCTCCAAACACATGCCCTTTCTCAGAGATATCCCAAAGCTCGAAAGAAGCCTGGTGACTTCCATTGTTTATTTCAAGGGCAATTTCTGACCTCTGCCTTGTTATCTAAACTCTGTACTATCTATAGATTTATATCTATGTATCCAGTCTTAAATATGAGACTTAATAGACTAGATTTCGTGTGGTGGCTGTTGCTGAAACGAAATGCTGATTTGGTGTAGCAATTTTGTAGAATAAATAACAAAACCTCTGTTAACACACAGAGCTTAAGGAGGTAAGTCCTTCGGACTGTGGCTTTTGAATCTTTAACTAGCTTTTGCTTTCATTATAGCTACCAGAATTACCTGAGCAGTGAAAGAAAGCATAAAGAATCAGACAGAAATGACAGCAGCAGCATAGTTCTTTACTCCATGGGAACACGTAGAACAGAGCATTAAGCCATCTTTGCTTTTGACATACAAGCAGTAGCCCTAACTCTAACCTTAATTATATCCCACGGTTCCATCTCTTCAGCAAATACGTGTATAAGGCATGAGACTTAAAAGAATATCTTACCTCTTCCTACTTTCAGGCTCATTAGCACATAGCAAAGAAGATACTTTGTATTTTTTATTACCCTGTTGTAATTCTTAGTCTGATTAAATGCAAGGGAGCTATCTCAGCAATGAGAGCTCATCAGATGCTGGCCATAGGTGACACTAAGCCTCTGCCTAACTCTGAGTGTCTACACTTTACTATCTCTGGACTATCAAATGCTGACACCATTACAAACTTTAACTTTTCCATTCCAGAGAAGATAACCCATTTCCTCTGGAAAAGTGAATATTGAAAGTGACACCTGCCTTCTTACTGTCACTTAAAGACATTTAGCCCCCAGCAAGGAACGGAACTCTCTGGGATTTAGTTTTGAAAAACCAAACCCTATCTCTTTCTTTCAGCTTCATTATATTCCAGGCGTCCATTGTGGGTAGTAAAATTGACAAAATACTGCTCGTGAGAGACATCTACTTTCCTTTGAACTCTGAAACACCATTCAGTCAAAACCTTACTGCTTTCCAAATGCTATCCTTAGCTGTTAACTTGACACACCTCTGGAAAAGCAGGTATGAAGTATTGGATAAAAGGTCCTTTGTACTCTTCAAATCTCTTATAGTCATTCAACACACAAGAAGAAAAAGGTCTCTTCACTCTTTAGATTGCCTTAACCTATCACTAAGCTTTGTCTTCTCTATTACCAAGAAACTTATTCAGACAGTGTAAGAGGTAATTTATTGGCCATGATAAACTCTAATCTTGTCTTGAGTGGCAAAGATCATGCAGCATCCAGATTGAGATCTAACCAATTGAGATCTATCTGTAGAGACCAAATCCTGTCTGTCACTTTTACTTGTGTTGCAGCTAGCAGAGCTGCTGCACAATATGAGAAAACATACAGAGTTAACACAACTCTTTGTCAAGACAAGACCATTTCAATTTCTGTCCTTGTGGGCTACTGAGTATCAAACTTTTTCAGACTTTAGATCCCCTAGTCCTACAATTCAAGAGCAGGAAGAACCAGGCTGACTGTCTTGTTGGGATGTTTCACACATATTAATTTAAGATGTGCTTGGTTTCTCATTTATTTTCAGACATACAGGCTCCATAAATTTAAAGCATTTAAAATGCTTTAAAACCACATAGATTTTGAAGGCATGAAGTACCTTACATTGCATCATGGTGCCTACCTGCTGGGCATTGCAGCATGCATGTTGTATCTGCCTAATACAGACAGCTAAAATATGTCTTTTGCACAGGGACAGTGGCAAAATGCTAATTGAAAGAGGCCATCATTGAAAGTCACTGATGTTTTGACACCTGCCATTGTAAAGTGTTTTTACAGTGGTGACTTACAGTTTTTAAGACTATGTTACATTGATCTGGTGTTCAGTAATAGCTAAATTCATTCCTCCTATGATCTTCGTTCTTGATCTGAATGTCTCAGATCACTCCTCTTATGCCACAGTCCATGTGAGAGAACATAAAAAATACAGATTGGAAGTCTGGATGTTAATGAGAAAGTTAATGCAGATGTAGCAAAAAGGACTCTTAAAATAGGGCTCAGCAATCACCAGGAAACAACTTTATTTCTTCTAATATATATTTTGCCTGCCACTCAGTAGTGTTGAGGGTAAATTGATTGATGTTTTAAAGTGCTTTCTGTTCCTTTGATGGAAGTTGCTATGGAAATGGAAAGCATACTTATTAGATATTTGCCATCACTTTTTGTTCAATCTAACTCTTCTAGGTTCTCTTTATCTCAGAGTATCGCTGCACTCTTCAGCATCTAATGTCGTTAGCAGACCCACAATAGCAGCTCTCTTATGCTACTCTGTGCACTTGCTTTTCATTCTATATATTTTAGCTGGCTTTCTAAAGGACAAATCTATAAATTCAGAGATGTTTTCAACACCAAAGAAATCTCTAGCAATCATCCTAGGGGGTTTTCATGACAATATATTAAGCAGTTCCAAGCTTGAAAGGGCACTCAATTTTTATTTTGAATATTTATAATATGTATTACAAAATAAGTAATAATATATAAATGTAGTTAAAATATTAGCCTCTTGCAACAAATGCCACCAGATATGCTGTGTCAAGACAACAGGGGCTGTGGAAACATCCACTTACAAATATACACATAATACCATTGTAGCCCTTCAGTACTTAAGGTTGCTGCTACCACTTCAGGACTATCCTTCCTTTTCCTGAATTATGACAGCAGCAGTTGACAGAAGAGAGGAAGACATCCATTTTTTTGCCCTGTTTTGTTCCTGCTTACCTGTAGGTATTCTTGTTGTTACAACTGTAGTTACAAGTTTTGATTCTTTCCAATTATTTTCTCAACTTGAGCAAAGAAAATCATTATTTAATCATCCAGAATGGTGAAAGGGTTTGTTTTCACTTTTTTCATAGTATTTAATGTGTCTTCAATAGAGAAATGTTTCCATAATGCCACCAAGAACAACAAAAAAAGTAGGATTTAAAAGAAAAAAAAAGTCTAGCTCTTTAATAGAGTCTAACTTAGTCCTCTGAGGCATGAACAAGAATATCTTACGAGCATACCTATGCATGTGCATGGAAAATAGCCCACCAAGAAAATATGAAAGAGGGGAGGAAACTTCACTGGGAAAATACCTCCCCAGAAAGCAATTGCATATGTTAAACATGCACATCATATTGCTCTGAAAGGGATGAGTATTGGCAGTATTACTGTCTTTAACTTTACTAGAAAAAATGTGCAGCTGATGTGCAGCCAGAGCTTGCTGTGAAGGTAAGGATGGCATTTGAGCAAAGACAGGTAGGAGGCTCCTTTTCCCAAGCAGTGAACTTCTGGCTTCGTTGTAGCCACTCATGTCTCTTCTTGGTTGCTTCTAATTCATGTATGTCCTTAGGGAGATATTAGTGGATAAGTGAAGGTTGTATTTTGCTGTTGCTTCCTAAATCTATCCAAGGAATGAATCAAGAGCACCCATGAATTTCTTGCCCATCTGTTAAAATTCTTACAGTATAGTG
Source organism: Urocolius indicus (assembly GCA_013401255.1). Classification (NCBI taxonomy): domain Eukaryota; kingdom Metazoa; phylum Chordata; class Aves; order Coliiformes; family Coliidae; genus Urocolius; species Urocolius indicus. The sequence continues at coordinate 41,365 of WBNH01007552.1, forward strand.
GGGGAAATACAAGTGTTTTACTATCTCTGCTGCTGAGAATGGCAGTTTCTTAGCAGTAAAAGCAGAAAGAAATAAACCCATTCACAAGGAGAGGACAACATAATAAAAAGTGACCTTCATCTGTATTTCATTTTCTTTTAAGCTTCAAAAGAAAAAGGAAAAGCTTGCAGCTGAGTTGTCACAAACAACCTGTCAGACTGTGTAAATAAACTTGCTTCTGCTTTAAGGTTTCTAAATGTTTTTATATTTTAAAGGCATTATAATCTCTCATGAAATTGTATGGAGACTGATAGAGCTGGACCACACTTTTCCATCCAGTCAAAAATAGTTTAAATCAGATTCCTAATATTTCTAAGGACTGAATGGTAATGCAGAAATAATTTCCAAAGCAGAATAACAAACTTCCTTTAATTTTTGCTATAAATGTTTACAGCCCTGTAAGAGTCATTTGGGAAGGACCAAAGCCCTTAGCAGAGGTGGAAAAAAACACTTAAATGTTCCTAACTATTCCATATGATTTCCATTAAACAATGGAATAGTGTGCATTCTGTAGGATTGTCCTGAGCTGTAGTTAAGGTCTATCAGGGCAGTTTAGGGAAAGATGGGCTGTGGAAAGGTTACACAAAGTTTACTTAGTACTTGCTTTGACACATGCTAAGCAACTATGAGATAATTCTCCACATGCCTGCAAGGTCTTCTGTTCCTGATTTACAACTGGTGAAAGAATAAAGTGGCAGAAGAAGCAAATATACTCAGCAGTTAAACTTGGCAGTCTCACTAATTCACCTGCATCTCAGTTCCTGCTGCTTCTTTTATCCTACTTTTTTTGAGTGACAGGGTGTGTAGAAAGATTACTTCTTCTTTGGCTCTTTTTACATGCTGCTATGCTTCCTCTTTTGCTACACCTCCAGTGAAGAAAAGAGCAGTGGCTTTTGTCATTCTTCTTGCCTCTGATAGTCTTCCCTTGAGCCTCATCAGCACTTAATGAGATGGAAATGCACCCTTCTTTCTTACTGCATCTTCTACAGATGAAAATTTGGAGATGGAGACCTACACTATTTTCTCTTTCTCCTACTTCCTACTGCTCCTCTGGTTATTTCTGGCTTATTCCCAAAAGGTCTTCATTGAATAAAAGCCTGCAGTTGGGTTGCGTGCAGAGTTGAATCTTGGGTGGTACTTGGTTTGCTTTAAGAGAAAAGACATTTCCCACCATGCAGAAACACAGTCTACATGGGATATATGTATGAGAAGGGTAAACATTTATTTTAAAAAACTATTTCTAAATATGAGTGATTTCACAGGAACTGTTTGTAAGTTATAGAAACCCCATCAAATTTGTAAATAAATTAATTTATAGTTTGGGTAAAGAAGAAAAAAAAAAGTGAAAGAAAAATCCACTCCTTTTCTCTCACATTATCAGGAAAACAAATAGTGCTTCATAGCAATTGCTGCTATAGGGAGGCAAGATACTTTAAGAAGTATCATATCAACTGTGCTGAAATATCCCTTTCAGTACCAACAGATCTTTAAAAGCCATCCAGATTTATTTCAACAGTCTCTTTTCAGCATCAGAAAATGCTGAGTGACACAAGTTTGAAAATGTAAGTGTTGGCAACTTTTTCAGATACAACTAATTTGTAAAAGATGATGGCAAGGTAAATGACATTTATATGCTGAGGATCAGTACACCACGGTAGTGTACTACTGTTTTTCAATTTCACTTGAGTTTCTTCATCTTTTTGCTATAACTCCTCTGAAGTTTTGATCTTTAGAAGCAGATACATCAAGGAAATGACCCAAACTTTGTTCTTCTGTGAAGCCATTGAAGTACAACAAACAACTTCATTGGAGGTAAATCCTCACACTAATAAAATATGTGAGCTAACATAAAAAAGTTAGCTCACGTGTGGAGGAAGGCCCTAAAAGTTGAGATAAAAGAAGAAAATATTAGTATTTGTTTTTTATTTTCATGACACATCATAGTGAGGGGTTTATTTTAAATAACTATATATTTCAGATACAACACGGAGATTTTAAGAGGGCAACATCAGAAGAGGAAATACTGGAGTAACATGCTAGATGAAACACTGTTGCTGACAGTGCTTACACATATGTATATGTTTATTTGCCTGAATCTCTCCACTAGTAGTAACGGAAAAGGGTTTCAGGGAGTAATGTCAAGCATATCGATTATAGTAAGCTATGTAATTGGACTGTAGTTAGCATGAAGTTAATGCTGATGAAGTTTCAAAACAGTAGCTGAACAAATGACAAAGTATTTAGGATAGAAAACTCATTGGTTGATGGTTCACAGAAACAAATAAACCCATAGTACAAAGTGCTATAGTTATATTTATCTCAGAGGGAGATACTCGAGCTAGGAATTTGTCTTTGTTAGTAAGCAACAGATGTGAACTATTTTTCAAAGGTCAATACAGTAATGAGTACCTTTCCCATAGCAGTAACATTTCCTTCAAAACAGGTTTGAGGGGTTTTTTTTTCTTTCTTTCATACACTATTTATCATCCAATGAATAGCAGTGTTGTTATGTTTGCTTTTATTTTTACCAATACAGATTGTACTTTGGGATAGAGCAGCAATAAAGGAGTCCAGTAGCTGTGATTACTGGACAAAGTTAGAGATGCTTCTGGTGTTTCACCTGAAAGAATATAATAAGGGAAAGCCTCTCAGGTGTCATTTTTATAAAGTGAACTGTGGATATGTTATGTCTCTCTATTTTTGTGGAGCTAAGCACACTCTTAAGCAAATGATGAAATGAGGCAATAGCTAGTCTAAATCATTCAGGACTTAGACCAAATATACTTTTTATAAAATATATGCCAAAGGAGATCTTGTCCTAAAATGAGGACTTGTTGGTATCCAGTCAGACATCTGCATTGATTCAGAAAAATATCTTCTTCACTTTTATCTTCCCCAGTAGCTGCTTCTTCATGGTGTCTACAGAACTTACTTGAGGTATTTTATTTTCCAAGTAGTGTCAAGGAAATGGAGAACTATGAAACCATGATCCTTTCCATCTCTGCATTGGTAGGAGATGTCTTTATGCTCCTCATAACTGAAGGCTGTATTTATCAGACAAATGACTAACACAGACAACATTTAAATGTAACATACATTTTCCCAAAGCTTATCCCTTTCTTTAAGACAAAGTGTAATACATCTTGCACTGGGTATGCTCTTCAGTGCAACCAGTCTGTCTTAAATGTAATCTAAAACTACGTGAGTAAAGCATAGGGAATAAAAAGAGACTGATAAAAAATGTTACATACTCATGATAAGAGAACTGTTTCTATCAATAATGATAAAGGGCCTATCCCAGAACTTGTTTAGAAAATGTAGTTATTTTTATCCTCATTTACTTTCATTGTCTTATTTGTGACACTTCTACTCCTATTTTTTTGGTAACAGTCTTTTATAATCTTTTCAGGTGTGGAATGAAAACAGTCCTAAATTCAGCAGCTACTGCAGAGGATCTCAGTTGAAATTCAGCATAGCTACTATTTCATAACAAGATGCAGTTCTTATTCTTTAATTTGATTATTTCAGGATGTAATAACCTCTTGCACTATACAGTGTTGATCCATCTACTTCTAAAGATTAAAAAAATGACAGAGACAGAGGCAACAGTTTTCCAAAGACTTTCTTCAGTAGTGTTCAATGGAAAAAATTCTCTTCCTTAACTCTTGTCCAAGCACCAAGACATCTTGACATGTACACAGGTATAGTATGACCTTCCAAGAACACATTAAGTCACATCCAGAGAGTCAAGCAGGACTGTATCTCAACACAGTAATTTATTTTTCCTGAAACATTTCCTCCAAAACATCACCTGTAAGATATAGAGATGTGCTTTCACAGCATATCTCCTCCCTCTGTTCTGTACTTTACTCAAGTTTTAACATAAATCTTTTGTAATTTCACAGAGAAAAATAAATAATTCCAAAAAATCTGATCATTATATCACAGCAACTGCAGTTGTTACCTATAGAGAAAATATATTCTCCTACTCCACTGTTGCATTCCTCATTTTTTGTTTGAAGGTACATAATGTGGGTGAAAAAAATAGTGCCAAATCTATCACTATGTACTGAGTTTGCATGACAAGATTTTGGTAGCAAAGGATTTGCAGAGATGGCTGCTGGGAAATGTTGCTAGAAGATTTCCCCACATCCAATGGAGCAAATACCAGCTGGCTCCAAGTCAGATCCACCACTGGCTAAGGCCAAGCCCATCAGTAATGCCTCTGGGAGAATGGATGTAAGAAAAAGAGAAAAGTTGATGTTTGACAGTACCTGCAGCCAAAGACAGAAGTCAGAATATATGAAACAGCTATGTAGACACCAAGGTCACTGACTCAGGAGAGGGAGAAGGTGCTGGAGGGGCCCACGGTGAGGCAGGCTGTGGAGGAAGTCATGGAAGCCACAGGGGAGCAGAGATCCACCTGCAGCCCAAGGAGGACCCCACACTGGAGAGGGTGGATGCCTGAAGGAAGCTGAGACCCCACGGGAAGCCTCTGCTGGAGGGGGCTCTCGGCAGGACCTGTGGACTCATGTGATGCTGGCAAAGCGCCAGTTAAGACTCAACAGCCAATGTGACTGTTAAGCAGGTACTCTTCATTGCAGCGCTGAGCACATAACGGGTCACTCCACCAAGTGTGTGCACAGTTTAAAGCAAAACTACATTTATACAGACCAGATATGCACAGTCATTAGATTTCTTCATTAGTCCCACCCATTGTCTCGCCTCAGGCCACTCAGGTTACACCTCCATCACGCCTCCTTTCAGTGGTCATCTGGGGTCATTGAGGATGAAGATCTGAGTCTTCCTCACAGTGGAAGCCTTTGGCTACACTCTTCTTGATGCATCCCAGGCCATTGCCCTTGGCCACAAGGGCACATTGCTGGCTCATGTTGAGTTTATTATCAACCAGCACTCCCAGGTCTCTATCTGCAGAGCTGCTCTTCAGCAGTTTGACCCCCAGCCTGTCCTAGTGCATGGGGTTGTTCCTCCCCAGAGACAGGACTTGGCACTTGTCCTTGTTAAACCTCATGAGGTTCCTCTCTACAACTCTCAAGCCAGTAGAGATCCCACTGAATGGCAGCACAAGTCCAGGAAAAAGAGAGGGGTGGGATGAAATTGTTTTATTTCTTGTCCTACTCTGATTTGATTGGTAATAAGCTAATTTCACCAAACTGAGTTTGTTTTGCCAATGATGATGATTGATGAGTGATCTTTCCCTGTCCTTATGGTGACGCTTTTGTTATATTTTCTCTCCATGGTCTATTAAGAATGTTGCTTTGGTGGGCATCTGACATCCAACCAGAGTCAATAACACCACAGTGTGATATACATGCAGCAGCTAGACAACTAAATGATTTCTGCATACAGCATGGCCAGATTCTCTCTTAGCCCTTTTTGAACAAAAATGCAGTATCACTTGCTTTGCTTTTGCACAATTGTGGAAAAAGCTGCTTTAAAAAGAAAAAAAAAATGTTCACAGGTAATTAAAAATAGTTCATTGTGAAGGGAACTTAGTGTAGCAATGTAATCCCTGATTTTTGCAATAAGTTCTGATGAAACTGTGTACATACCAGCCAGTAACAGACCGATAATACAGTGAGCTATTCTTAGTTATTGATGAGCAGTGTCTATTACCATAGAAAAAAAATAGCTAATTCTTAGAAAGATATTCTGGCAAGTATAATTGTTCAGAGATGTATTTTATCACTACTGTCCCAAATTCAGCTGTTGAAATGAAGTAATTATCTTTTTATCTGTTGCTGTAAACAATGGTTTGTGCACTTTCATTTGTAAAACAGCAGGAAATATTTCCTGCTATTGACCAGTGAAGATGGTTTAACTTGGGAGAATCAAATGAAAGGCATGTACTGTTTAATGTCCTTCAACATGTAACTCCAATTAAATAAACAAGGCAGTTTTATTAACCAATATTAAACCACTGTATTATACTCTACTACATCTGCACATTACTGCAGCAGATGTCCCTGGCTTTATAACATCTCAGATATTAGCCTACAGTGACAGATCCTTAAAGTGCCTCAATCAAGTTGCATTTAATTTCATAGTCTAGATTTAAGAGACAATTCTAAGATATCCTTGGAGAAGAAACTAATCAGACAGGTAAAAAGCTTACTAGAGTTTATATGAAAGCTTTGATTTATTTGCTTTGCCTGGAACAGACTTTCTTCCATTGTAGTTGTTTTTAATAAAGCAAAAACAAAAACTCAATAAAAATAGCTAGTCATGTACCTGTCATTGTGTATCCCTGCTTACATTATTCTGTAGCTTGTTTTCCTGTTACAGTTTGTATTCAGAAGCACACAGTAAGATATGGCTTGTTCTATGTTTTTCCTCAGATTGAGAGGAACAAATAAAACGACAAACACAGAACTAATGCAGTCTTGACAGCTGCCACTGGCTTTAATTTCTGTGTAAAACCTGTCTGTTTAAGAGAGCATATGTAATTTTACTCTGATAATTTCACTGCTGTGGTCTGTGATCTAATATATTCAGGTCATATTCATTCTCATGACCTTTCACAATTAGACATTTTTTTCTATGGATTCAGAATATAGTTTGAATTTAAAAAAAAAAAGTCCTATACTTTCCCTCCTTCATTTAATTATTCATAAATTGGCCTGTCAATATTTATGTGAACAGAAATTTTAATTAAAACAAGTATTAGCAAAGGGAAATGTATTTTGGCCAGCAGTAATGGCTCGTAACACTTCAAGATTGTCTCAAGATATTATTTATAGTAAATTAATTCGCAAAATTTTTCAGAATAAAACTGCAAAATACAAGAACAATGCAAATAAATAAGCAAGAACAAGAAAGCCATCCTCCAGTGAGCTTTTGACATCAGATAAAAATGTATCTAGTAAAGAATCTTATCTGGCAATTGAAAATATTTCTGATTTTTTTTCTAAATGCTAACATTTCTAATTTTTTCTACTTTATTTTTAATTGGAATCATATCATTGTGAGCACAATGATTCTAGAATACTGTTTTCCTTGTTTTAGATTACAAAAAAAATTCAGAAGATTCTATCTTTGGACAGATTCTACACTGACAAAAGTTAGAGGTAACAGACAGAACATGGAGGTGTCCACAGCATCCTTTTATTTGGGAATGCTTGAATAAACCAAAAGACATTAAAGCTTGCAGTGGTCTCTACTGTAATGACAAAGCATACAGGCTTGTTTGTTCAGTTTGGGCAAGTATAAATTTTCTGTGTTTATTCTTAAGTTTGGAAAGTTTAGACTCCATATCTTTCAAAGGAAAAGTGCATGAATAGATGAAGAAGATCCTTAAAAAACATTTTCCAGTCTAATTTTCCTTCTGCAGAACAGTGACTGGTGACGTGTTTCCTTCTCACTGCACATTTTTTCTGGGAAAAGATGACATGTAAATAAGTTCAGTTGCTGGTAGAAACCAATAGTTTGATAGTGTTCATCCATTTAGGCAGTAGTTAGTTCACAGTTTGCAAAATCACACAACTATCTGTGTATAGAGTGGGAGAGAAAATCAGGACGTAACTGCTGATGGCCATATGCTTTTACAAGACAAAAGAAAAATACATTGATGGATGAAATAATTTTATTTAAAGTGATATTGACTAGTGTTTTGTACTTTGCTGATTTTCTCACAAAGCTTTTTGCTTTTGGTAACTAAATGAAAGAATAAAGCAGAAAATCTTTGCATTTGCAAGTGACATTTGATAAAAAAAAGTTATTGATACTGTAATTGATGTGGATTGCAGATGAGCTTTCTCTTTGTTGAAATTTAATATGCATATGAAGCTTGTGATGCAGCAGATTATTGGGCACTTTTCAAGTATTTCTTTCAGATTTTAAATTCCTTTCACTTTTTGCAGATGAAACTCTTGGTTATAAATTCAAAATTTTGCTGCTGCTGATGCTATAGAATTTCTACTGGTTTATTACAAAACAATAAAATTCATATTTACTGAATAACTTAATGCATTTGGTACCATATAGTCCTGCAAATTCCAGGTACATTGAGAATAGGTTTTGATACAGAATTTGGAGGAAACGTTCAGTGATATGATTCAGGCTAAAAGAAAGATGTTCATTGAGGGTGTTTAGAAAAAAGATGACCTAGGTGAAAGCAATGGTGAAATTAGTGAGATTATGATCCTCAGCAGCAACAGCATCAGAATAAAAATAGTCATTCTGCAGCAAAATTAAACATGCAAAGCCAAAAATGTAAATTTTGAAAAGTAAACCGAATCATCAATTGGTAAATAAAACTCCCCAGAAAACTGGATTAAGGAAAAATAATTGAGGGGACTAACATTTACTTAAGGGAACAATGATTTAGCTGAACAAATGCAAATTTGCCATACAAGAGGAAAGATACATATTGTAGTAAGAGAGCAGACTAGAGGCCAGAAGTTTTAGAGTAGAATATGAATTGCAAAACTTCAATATGAACAGAGGGACTACTTTATAGCGTTCATAAGAGCATTTGAACTTATTAATGCTTATAAATATCTAAAGTTAGGTGTCCAGATGTAGTGAGTCTTTTTTCTGTAGTGCCTGTGAAAGGACACAGGGTAATGGACACACAGTAGAATATAAGAAGTTCTGTTGGAATATGAAGAATAACTTCTTGACCGTGAGTGTGAGGAAGCCTTGGCACAGGCTGGCCACTAAGGTTATTTTCAAACCTGTCTGGACACGTTCCTGTGTGACCCGATAGAGATGGAACTGCTTTAGCAGGGTTGTTGGACTAAATGATTTCTAGAGTTCCCTTTCAACACCTACCATTCTGTAATTCTGTGATTCTGTGATAAGACTTCATTTGTTCTTCAGTCAATGAGACTGTATTTCATGAAGAGTGACTGTCTCCTGACTTGAAACTCAAGAATTCACCTGAACTGAAACACAGTGAAAGCAATAACTTTCTGTGGTTGAGAAAACCAGGGAAAATTAAATTCTGGATAAACTGAATAGTATAACCTAAATACAAGAAGTTGAAGGAGAAAGATAAACGTGCAGGGATGTGAAAAGCTACTGCAAAGAAGGAATGGTAGAAAAGGTAAAATTGAATATGTCTGAACTATAGCATGGAAATTTGAAGAGAAAAAAAAAAGCTGCCTCAAAGGACAGAAAAGCACTGGAAAAGATTACTCAGACACTTGTACAATCTCTGTCACTGGAGATTTCTCCTTAAGTGGAAATTTTTGTGTTCCAGTTTTTGTTTATTATCCCTTGACCTGTCACTTGAGACAACAGAACAATACTACAAAAAAAATATTGCCCTGTCTTCTTAACAGGCACCTTTTATATACTTGAAAGAGTAATGACGTCCTCCCTCAGTCTTTAAGCTGAACAGCCCCAGTTCCTGCAACCTTTCCTCATACGGAAGATGCTCCAGTCCCCTGATCATCTTGGTGGCCCTGCGCTGGACTCTCTCCAGAAGTTCCCTGTCCCTCTTGAGCTGAGGAGCCCAGAACTGGACACAGGACCCCCGATGAGGCCTCACCAGGGCAGAGGAGAGATGGAGAAGAACTTCCCTTGATGTGCTGGCCACTCTGTTCTTGATGCATCCCAGGATGCCATTGGCCTTCTTGACCATGAGGGCACATTGCTGGCTCATGTTCAGTTTATTACCAACTAGGACTCCCAGATCTCTCTCTACAGAGCTGCTTTCTACTAGGTCAATCCCCAGCCTGTCCTGGTGCATGGGGTTGTTCCTCCCTAGGTGCAGGACTCTGTACTTGTCCTTGTTGAACCTCATGAGGTTTATTATTTGCTCAACTCTCAAGCCGGTTGAAATCTCTCTGAATGGCAGCACAGCCTCTGGGGAATCAGCCAGTCCTCCCGGTTTGGTGCCACCAGGGAACTTGCTGAGGGTACACTCTGTCCCCTCATCCAGGTCATTGATGAAGATGTTGAATCAGACTAGCTTCAGAACTGAGACCACTAGTCACAGGCCTCCAACCTGATTCAGCTCTGTTGATCACCACCCTCTGGGCTCTGTCATTCAGCCAGCTCTCGATCCACCTCACCGTCCACTCATCCAAGCCACACTGCCTGAGCTTTCCCATGAGGATGTAATGGGAGATGGTGTCAAAAGCCTTGCTGAAGTCAAGGTAGATGACATCCACTGCTCTTCCCTCATCCAGTCAGCAAATTATGCCCTCATAGAAGGCTATCAGGTTGATCAAACAGGATTTCCCATTGGTCAATCTGTGTTGAGTACCTCTGATAGCCATCCATTCCTTCCTGGGCTTTGAGATGACATCCAAGATGAGTTGTTCTACCACCTTTCCAGGGATGGAGGTGAGGCTGACTGGACTTAGTTTCCTGTAGTTCATTCTTCTTGCCTTTTTTGAAGATTTGAGTGACATTGACCTTTCTCCAGTCCTTGGGCACCTCATCAGTCCTACATAATCTTTTGAAAATGATGTAGAGTGACTTAGCAATGACATCAGCCATTTCCCTCAGCACTCGTGGAGGCATCTTGTTAGGTCCCACAGATTTATGGGTGTTAAGCTTGTCCAACAGGTCTCTAAGCTCATTGTCATTCACCAAGGGGAAGTCTTCCATTCTCCAGACATAACAAACATGCTTTGTCATAGCTGTTGTCGCAGCAAAATTTGTACCAAAAATAACCTGTAAGAAGAGGAAACCCACTTCAAATGAGTAATATAGTTCAGTGAAGAAAGTAGCAACACAGAATTGGAAAGGCAACAGGTTGTCAGCTGCTGGAAGCAACCCATTAAAGTTAGTACAATGGCAATAGATTGAAGAGTGTGCTGACAGGAGTTAGAGTATGATTTGATTAGATGTGTTTTTCCAATAATTAAATGTTGTCCATGCACCTCTGTGAATCACAAAAACTATTGTCCAAGCTGCCTGTGGCTTGTTTTTTCTGTTGTTTACTGAGCTTAAGTCATCCTCCTGGCTTCCTACATATCAAACTTGGAAACCAGATCTCGTTTTTATACCTGTGCCTGTTTAGTTAGGATTAGTATAAAGACTTAGACCATTATCATTTGTCTTCCAAATTGTCTCATGAAGGAGTTTTTTCCCCTGTTATAAGTTTTGCTAAATAAAATGTATCCTCATGCACATATTCATTAGCTTTGATTCCTTACAAGCAAACTCCTAGAAACATGGAGATGTGGAGTTGCCCATTAACTAGGTTTTACAAGAGGTAAAAAGCAAAGACTCTCAATATTTTGCCTTCAAGCAACACTGACCGTGACAAACATCTGAAACTCCTCTACTTTCTATGTGAAAAAGAACTATGAGTGCAATGTAGGCATTTTTGTGATATGTGTGCACATTGTGAAGAGGTCTTTTGTAAGCAAACAAGCAGTTGTGCAATTATACTTGCTTTGCCTGATGGAAATCTTGGCTGCCACATTGCAGGAGTAAGTCACAGAAGCTAGTTAAACATAAGTTGTCACAAATTAGCCCTTCCTTTTGCAGAGAAATGATTCATTGGAGTCTGCTCCCAAGTCTTTTCAAAATAACTCCCGTGTCCCATGCCACCTAGCTAAGTAAGGAAAAGAGTAATATTTAATTAAAGCCTGTATTAGGAACAAGAAATGCAACTATTGTTAATGTTTCCCATGGGCTCAGTAATACGTGTTTGTGTGAAGAAAAAGAGGAGGAATTAAGACAATAATAATAAAACTTAGCCTTTTCCTCTCTCTAAAGTGCTGTTCAATCTGAAAAATCTTCATACTGCACTTGTGAGTTACAGAACAACAGATAGCACTAGAAGTCTTAAGAAGGGGATATTTTTCTCTCCATGCTGATAAAGAACTTGTGAGGACTGCATATGCACCATTGTCCTTCATGAATGATTTAGAGTTTAACCAATGATGTAATTTAACTCTAGAAGAAATTTTATCTTGATAAGATTATCAAAGATAGTTTTGATGTGAAGGGTGTTACAGTTGCCTACAGTAGAACAGAGGATGGTCTATCTGAAAATCCTTCCTGATGAATTCCTATTATTCCAGGTATAGGAGATGCTGATGATACTGTTCTTTCATGCTGTTTTCTTGGCAACAGATATTGTGCTACCTTTTTGGCTTTATATTAGCCAGTAGTAAATAGCGGGTGTTTGCTGGATGCTTTGGAGCTACCTACTCTTTTTTATTATTTTATTTTTTTTTTTCTGTGAAGTACAAGTTTATACTTAAGACTAGTGTCATGGTTTAGCAAGGAGTTGCTTTTGCTTAGTAACAGAGGGAGCGGGTTGCAATGAAGACCCGGTAAAAGTTTTTAGACTCTCCCCCGACTCCTGGGTTCAGACCCATCCCCCAGCCCGGCTGGGCCAATCTGGCGCCTCTGCGATCACTATTTAGGGATGGCAATTTGAGGTGCCAGGCAGGAGGTGTAAGAGTGGTACAAGATGAAGACGACCACGCGGACCCCACAGTCGGAGAAGGAGGAAGGATGGAGCATCAGACCAGAGACCCCTCTGCAAGCCATGGTGAGAGTGCAGGCGGTACCCCTGCAACCTATGGATAGCAACAGCAGAATTGAGAGCCAGCAGCAGCAGCAACTTCATGTGAGTGTGCCCGGACGGGCTAGAGACTGTATGGGAGAGGCGGTCATGGCACAGGACATGCTGGAGAGCCTGTGCGCCGCAGAGCAGCCCCACACGAGAGGCAGAGAGAAGCAGCAACTTTTGGGACAAATGAGCATCGGTACAGCCCGTGCAGGGCTTTGGGACAAATGTGCGTCGGTGCAGCCCGTACAGGGCTGCCATGTGTGTGTGGTACCTCATGGACTTGCAAGGAGGACTGGTGCAGAACCCACTTGCCCTGAGGTGAGACAAACGGCAGAAGCCACCAGGAACGGACTGACTGAAACCCCCACTCCCTGCCCCCCTGGGCCGTTCAGGGGGGACGGAGGTATAAAACACCGGGATCAGGGCTCTGAGCCCGGGAAGAGGAGAGGGGTGGGGAGCAGGTGGTCTTAAAGGGCTGGTCGGACTCTTCATCTCTGTACCATTCTGTGTTGTTTTGTTTTGGTTCTGTTTTGGGGTTTTATGTTTTGGTTGGTATTAAATTATTTTTCTGTTTTTCTTCCCCAAGCCGAGCAGCCTGGTCTGTTTTGTCCTGCATCTTAAGCGGCAATTAAGCCCTCCCTGCCCTTTAGCAATCCTTAAGTCTTCGGTACTTGAGGCTAATCGTGGTCTTTTGTTCCCTGATGGGCCTAAACCACGACAACTAGATGTAACAAACATAACACTTGGACATTTTGAAGTTTTGTACTGCATTTCTGTGTTCCAAATAGATGTAAATTTAAATATCGCAATTATTTTAGTTTCTGTACCTTTCCATGACTTATAGTTTGTTTTCCACTTTTTTCAGGCTTCTTTTTATATACAGTATGTCTCTCAGTGTGGTCTCTATGGTGTTAATAGGAGCAGAAGAACTGTAGGAAAAAGGATTTAGACATGTGGGATGCAAATTACAGCAGAAAATCCTTTTAGTAAATATGCTAAATTAGGCAGTTTGCTGCAGTTCATGGGGACTGTCAACACACTGCAACAAGCAAGAACATTTTTCTCCTTCTTGATTTTCCTCATTTTTGAGCATACAAAGCATGGTAATATTTAATTGATATAAAACACAGGTTTCATTTTGAAATTCAGCCTTTGTCAAAAGTATGCCTTTGGTTTAACTGCTATTATAACTCAAACAATATGTGTATATACAGGTTTGGACTATCTTGACTAGTAATGAGGACAAATCTGTGGTATCCTGGATGCAGATACCTAAATATGGAAATGGACTCAGAGACAACATTGTATCTGTGAAGAAAAGAAAAGTTAGCGTATGGAGGCCTCACACTCACACATTGGATGACTGCCCCACAAAATTGACTCTGCATACAATTTTAGATGGATTTTAGCTTGCACTGAACTGCACAACTGTTCTGTTATGAACAAAAGACCAAATCAATTTAAGGTTATTTAAATCTACAGCAGTGATACATGGATCTTCTGTGTTGTAGTGTGGATATTATGACTTGGTTACTGGCTGCATTATTTTTGGTTTTTACGAAAAGGCATACCCTCAAGGGAAATGCAAACCATCTGGAGACTGCAAAACAGTAAATCAAGGTTGGATGGACAATGCTAAAGGAATCACCAAAAAGATATTGGTCTGTTAGAGGAAGAAGTGGATTTTCAGGTTACCAACTCCATCAGATTTTGAAGATTGTGGCTTAGAAATGACTCCTGAGAGATTTCCCAGTGGAAAAATGATACAGAAGAGCCAAATAGGACTGATTTTTTTAAAATATCATCAGTAATAATATCATTAGATTCCTCTGCTTTTTTAAAGTGTCAATGCATATAGACAGTGCTTCAAATATAACCATGAATAAATTTCCTTTAGAAGTTTGGCATACAGAGATGAGTCAAATGGCAGGATACTTTTTATAACTGAGTGAATATAAAACTGCATGTAGATTTTAACCGAAAACACAGAGGTCAAACACTCTATATCTCATTCTGTTCTACCCACACAGTTACTTACCTTGTAGTGTTTCCATTTAATACTTGATTTGACCTCTTTGTACTACATCTGATGGTGACTGGGTTTTTAAATATTTTATGTTTAATTAAGAGGTTCAGAAATTAATGCAGACTTCTAAACCTGTAGCAGCTGCCTGTGCAGAGGCAGAGCATGAAGTACGGAGGCAATATTTTCTTTGAATTAGTGTGAAACTGAGGGCGTGATAATACAACATTCGGAGTGATGAAAGGATCTATATTAGCTTGCTAGAGGGTGCTTAGTGGCAGCTAAGCAGCAGTTTGGTGCACTCCTTGGGTAAATAACCTGTATTGAGGGATGGCATGTTCCATCCTGATTAGTGTATCACCCTGCAGCAGATCATGGAATCACAGAATCAATTCAGTTGGAAAAGACTTTCAAGATTATTGAGTCCAACCACTAACCTCATATTGTCAAGTCTATCACTATTTCATATCCCCCAGTATCTCATCTATGCATCTTTTAAATATGTCTAGGGATGGTGACTCCACCACCTTCCTGCACAGCCCATTCCAATGCTTAATAACACTCTTGGTTAACCCTCTGTGCAACTTGAACTCATTTTCTCGTGTCCTTTCATTCATTACTGGAGAGAAGAGATCAACATCCAGCTCTCTACAACTCTCAGGCAGTTGTTGCAATGGACTCTGGAAGCACACATAACATCAAGATTTCTCTCAAATTGTCTAGTGTTTCTTCTTCAGATATACATTTCAAGTATCTTTTATGTCTTAACACAATTATTTTAAGTGGATTTATGTGGTGACATGCTATTTCTATCAGGTCTAATAGGCACTTCCAGTGGGCTGTCACTACCTTTGGGAATGTGCTAGATCACAAGTCAAAATGGTTAACAGGGGCTTTGCACTGAGAAAAGCAACATAAAAGGTAGCTGTCTGGAGTTGTGAGGGAAACGAAAGTGTCTTCATTCTAGCCATGGTGAGACAGTAGCCAATCTGTGAGGGATCACTGTTTTGCTGCTCAGTGGGGAACAATGCATGAGAATACTGTAGCTTCCAACTTTTCCAACCTCTACTGTCTTTTTGTGAAAAAAAACAAACAGTTGTCCTGTTTTAACCTGTCAGGTTAAAAGAAAAAAAAAAAAAAAAAACCTGAACAACAGAGAATTTACAGATGGCAATTACAAGGGTTCCCTCATATTTTGGAGTTATCTTTATTTCAGTATCCATGTGAGCTTTCCGAGATAGTGGATAAATGAGGGTGTCAGAGTGCTGAGTGGGGCTGAGAAAGTAGTGGAATCAGTCCAGACCCTGCACAGGAGAAGCCTTCACATGTAGCCTCTCTGTAAATACGTTGAGATTTTCTTCAGGAGAACTTTTCTCCTGCTGTTGGAAATGGGAGCTTCCCCTGTGGTCACAGTGATGTCCTGTGACAGGAGGCTCACTGCTTAGCTCCAGCATCATGCAGGAAGGGGAAAATGCATGCATGAGCTGTACATAACTGGCTTTTGAAGTAATATTGCTTGTTTGTTTTGCTTCAACAAACTGGGAGTAGTGTCCTAAAGGTATAGACTTAAATATATGGTTTTCTGTTTGTAAAACAAACAAACAAAATCTTTCAAATAGATCAATTTCAGAATTTTTTTTTCTTGGTTTTTTTTTCAGTTTAAAGAAGAATGATATTGAAAAACCTTTCCAGTCTTCTGCTCCTTTCAGGAAATCAGGACCACTCTGCTATTCCTGACGAACTGGCTTGACAATTGTTGTTTTAAATAGATAGGTAGATAGATATATAATACAAAACCTTCCATTGAAGAAAATTTCAGCAGTTTATCCTCCCAGTCCTGTGGGATAACCTAAATATCCCATACTTCAGTAATATAATCCATTAATGCTTGTCCTATCCTCAAGTGAAGAAGCACCTTGTCTCCTTGATTTTTTTGGCATCCTTTTACACAATTGGTCCTCTTGTGAAATAAAAATGATACAAAGATTTCCTTCACTCACAGTACTTTATTGAATTTCTGTCTGTTTCTTTTTCATATAGCTGTCTTGCGAAACAATCCTTGTTTTCTGTTAGTCAGGGCAAGAATACTCATAAAAAACTAGAAAATAATCCTGTGAAAATAGTTGTTAGCTCATTTCCAAACTTGCTTTTAAGAGCTACCCTTTTTCTCCATCCTGTTTTTCCTTTGTAATGAAAGTGGTAATCAACTGTATTGCAGAAAGTAGGAAGGGAGTGAAAAGAACAAATATGTGTAAATGAGATTTAAAACTGAAGACAGATTCCTTTTCATGTCAATAAATTAACTATAAACTATTTACTATGAACAACAGATCCCAGAAGTAATTGAAACACTTGACTAATATAGATTAACTTATAGTTTGAAGAAAAGGAGATCGTAAGAGCTGAGATATGAAGCAGAAATTATTGAGATTTCCATAAAGTTAAACATTATAAAAAGGATTCGGACTATTAACAGTACAAATAACATAAGGCTGAAAAAAAAGCTTTCCTTAATGCTCTTCATACTTTGTATAACAGAAGGAAATAAACTTTTCTTGCAATAATATTTGTGTCAATACTTTCTACCATCTATTTCAATATTTATTGTGAGAATTAACTGAAAAATATGTCCCTATTTAGATGGAACTTAAGTAGTCCCATAAAGCTGTTATGTCTACTGCTGTCAAATATTTATTCAAGAAGTGCTGCCTTGCAGCAGAGATGATATCTTTTGTCTTCCATGTTTCTGTGATGTAGAGTTTTGTAATAGGAATATGATGACATACATTCTGTTGTCAGAGACAGAAGTGAAACCTTTGTTTTCTCAGAGTTTTATATAATTATTTTTAAAAATCCATGGAATTTAGGTGTTTGGTGTTTTGTTCTAAGACACAAAACAAGGAACAGGAAAAGAGTATTACTATTTCTAAGTAATTTCTTGGAACACAACAGCATTTGAAATGGTTTCTCAGGGGATACTGTTGTTATTTTTCTTACATCTCTTATATATATATTATAAACATTATATATTATAACATTATAAATGTTATAAACATTTATATGACAAGATACTAACATCACAAAAGTAACTTTTATATGCTTGAAATTTATTTAGACTTATCCGTCTTTTAAACCTGAGATGTGAGGTAGTTGGCAATTGTAACTAGTTGATCAGAATGAATGTTTATAGTAGTGCTTCAAGACAACAGGAGTGTAAAAGACATTGTAGTTTTACAAGAAATTCAAGGTAATTTTTGGTTTTTTTCTGAGAACAATTGAAAGAAAGATTCTTTGTAGTGAAATATTCAATTCAAGCTGTTTCTGTTCAATCATATACTGATTCTTTAGGCAAAAGTAGAATTTGTATGCATTGACTTGGAATAACTGTTCATATTTCTACAGATGAGTATGATGAATCCTTCATATTTAAGAAACAGTGAACCATTCATTACTAATCTTGGTTCTATACAAACAACTACAGAAATTTCTTTATTTAAAGAGAAAGAAAGAAAGAAAGAAAGAAAGAAAGAAAGAAAGAAAGAAAGAAAGAAAGAAAGAAAGAAAGAAAGAAAGAAAAAGAAAGAAAGAAAGAAAGAAAAGTTGGGTATTTTCAAGACCCTTTGTGTTATTTTTAGAAAAAAAGATTTGGTTCCTGAGTCATTTAAACACACCTGAAAATCCTTACCTGCACAGAAATCATTTTTCACCCTCTACTATACCTTTTCCAAGTGTAAGTGAAGGTTGTTGCCTTTGTAAAGACCTTTCATCAGAGAGAGAAACAAGAGCCTTGAAGTAAATGTGAGTGGAGAATAGCCCCTGCAAAAGTAGAAAAATGTTCAAGATTAGCTAGACGACAGTAAAACCTTTGACAGTGTGTCCTTTACTAGCAAAATATCTCAATCTAGAGCTGCATCATGGTTGGTTGGAACACGCTGTTACAGCAAAAGAACCAGAGAGTATTCCTGGATGTTACTGGTAGCGCACTCAAAAGCAGCAAATCAGAGACTGTTTACAACTTTAAATCATAAAAGGTGTCTCAGAGCTTGGGCATATCAATTGTATTTTCTGCCTCTACTCAAAATTACCCAACAATTGAAGGTTCTTGTTCTTCCTCAACAGTAGACAGCTCTTTAGTTTACTACTGCTGACCATAAATAGGAACTCAGATTCCGGCTTTCAAAATAGTCCTTTCCTACTGCTACTTGCCTTGCTGATAGTTCATCAAAGACTCACTTCATTCCTACGAGATTGACTCTATCAGAAACTTGCACCCACGAGTTCTCTACAATCTTCAGGAGTGTTTGTGAGTCATTTTATTTAAAAACCAAGCAAATTCATATAGAACTTCATAACTCAGAAATTCTGGCCCAGAGAATTCTTGAAAGAATAGGTAAATGCTGGCATTACAATTTAGATGGGAATACAATTTAGAGATACACTATTTTTTTAAAAAACAGTCATTATCAGTTTATGTCTAGAGTGAAGATTTTGTCAACACTGACAAAAATAGATAATTAACTGATGAACTCAAAGGAACACTTCTAAACTGAAACCACAAATAGTGATTGAGTCATGTATGCAACAAGTAATGAAGATATTTTCAGTTTGGAAGTGTAATGAAGTAAAATGGGGTTTGAAATAAATAGTGCTTCTATACAGCAAGTAGAACAGAACAACTGAGTATTGCAATTCTTTTTGCCTGCACTCTGTATACGTGGAGTCTTTTTTTCCTCTCTAAAATACTGTTCTTATAAATATATATGGAATTTGTCTGCTAGGGACTTCATCTAAAGTGGGGGTTATTTTGGCATGTTGTTTTCATCAGTCTTTCTTACAGTGTAAGTGAAACTCACAGAGAGATACATCATGAGAGTTAGCATAACTCCCCCACATTTATTTTTGTATTTCTTTTCTCCTTCTCTATTCAGCACATAATTCAATGTCCTAGGAAAAATCAGTCCTTGAGGACCAGCTTGGAGTCCTTGAGGATCACCAGAGAAGCACTAATTTACAACATATAGAATGCAATTGACCAGTCCAATCAGCTTAAAAATAGGGAAGTATGGGGGAAGTTTGTATTTATTTGGATTAAATTCTGACCATCCTGTCAAAATTCTTACAGAGTTGAATGAAAACCAAGATAGTTTCAAAGCATCCAACAGTAAGGATTAAACTGCACTGAAAATTCATTGAGGTCTAAGAACACTAGCCACAAGAACATTTAAGTAGGGCTAAGGTAACAAAAACCAAAAAGCACATAGCTAATAAATGCAAAGCTGTTCAGGACGTGATACCTTACCATTTCTTTGTGTCAACAAGTTGCTTAAATTCTGCTTCTCCCCATCTAGTGGTTGGTTCATATGGAATTATAATGGCTACACCTGTATGTTGGTTTAAAAGACAGAAAGATCTAAAACCCTTGCTAATTTAAGGGAGATTAACTCAGTTTGCTACTATATGACCCTTCCCTTTCATGATGGTTTTAAACGTCAAGAGGCACAGGGGATCTCTCCATACACATACATAGTGCTGGAAGGAAGCATTTGGTAATGGCCAGGGTTGTTAGCACAAACCAGGTTACCAGGGTTGTTAGTATAAACCTAATTTAGCTCTCCGACTGTGGGCTTCTTGATGATTTCTTTATTCAGTGATCACAGTTCTTCCAAAAGATAGCATATATCTTTCACTGCACAGGATACATCTGTCCAATGCAATGGGATAAATTAAGTTTGTGTAGCAGAGGCACCTGGGTCCTTGCCTTGCTTGATAAGTTCAGTGTTATGCCGAGAATAAGGGAGATAGCAGAAAGAGAAAATATTTGGAAGGTTAAGGAAGATAAATGTAAGCTTGGGAAATTAGTCTCTGTCTCTGCCACAAAGTTGGTAGATGAGGCAGGGCAAATTACTTTGGCAGAAGTCTTCAAAACTGTACATTGAAAGTGCATTATCTAGGGATCCAACTGGTGATACCTGAAGCCTCTTTTAAATAATTGCTGAGTAATCACAACTGCAGGCAGAGTTGTTTGGAGATGTGCTTTGAATGTATAAACTGTTATGAAGATTTTTTTCCTGTAGCTTAAAGACACCAAAGTATTTCAAAATTACTACTTCAAAGTTAATAGTAACTAGAATCTCATTGTTTGTTAAATAGCTGTAACAATGAGAATAGCCACATTTAATATTTAACCATCTCCTTTTTGTGCCAAACTCTGTGCCCATCAGGATAATAGTGATAACGTATTTACTGTGTGGTTAGAATTGCTGACAGATACAATGAGTAATGCTGATTAAAGAGTTAAAAATATTGAGTAAGAATAACAAGAAAGTTTTTAGAAATTGTATTTCCTGAAAGCATTAAAAAAGGGTTTGTTAAGGCAGTCACATAATTTACATTTCTCAGCTTTTGAGTAATTTGATTCAGGCACATCCTACATTCTTTTCATTTTTAATATTCTGGGTAACATACAAGCTGAAGTAGTAAAAGGTCTTGCTTCTATAGAAACTTTGTCTCAATAATGACTTGGACTGCAAAGGCTACAAATCATTTACTCTGGTTCACAAAATGGAAGTTAATGAGAACATTGGAAGATGACCTCTGGAAATCTAGAGGTCTAGTCTGACTCCACTCCTGTAAGCAGGCTCAGCCAGCAGAGGTTCCATAGAGCCACTGACATCTCAAGTACCTCCAAGCATGGAGACCCAACAGGCCCCTCTCTATAACTTGTTCCAGTATTTGATTGCACTCAGAGTAAAAAAAAAAGGTTTTCACTGTGTTTAAGTGGAACTTCCTGTATTTTAGTTTGCATTCACTGTCCTTTTCTTTTTTGCAAAGCACTGCTGGGAACACTGACCAGAATTGTCCATGTTCTGCACTGGGCAGGGTGTGAAGGCAGAAGGACATGAGATGAGAGAGACCAACACTAGATGGATCTTCCCACAGCATGCTGCATAGATCTCATCCTTCCAATGTGGCACAAATATGTCATTCTTAGCATCTGAAGAGATAGAAAACATTACTTGTAACATCTATAGTCTCTTTAAAAAAATTTATCTTATTAGAACATGTATTTTATTAAGCTATTTGTTGTTGGGCCTTACTAAGATCCAGAAAAAGCCCTTTGTCCTCTCTCTCTCATCACCTTCTTCCCTGCCCCTGGTGCAGAGCTGTCCACCTCTAAAGCTCACCCACATGCTCTCAGCAGGTTTATCACCTCTCCCAATATCCAGTCATTCCCACTTCTTTCTCATGTAAAGGGTCCTTAACATTCTGCATAACTGGTAGCAGAGTAAAATCATATTACTCTGGCAAGTAACATATCGTGAGAAGGTTAGGGTTTTATGCAAAAACTGTATAAAACAAAGTTTCTATTAGAATAGTCTCCTTCTCAATAGCAGTCTCGATGGCTTATTCTTGCAAGACAAGAAAAAGGTTTTTGAAATGGTGCTAAGAAAATTTGTGACTGAGTATCCCTAGTCTCAAGGCCAAACGTCAAATTCTGATGTAATTAATCAAGTGAAAAGGCATGGCATAGACACTCAATGCCAAGTGCAACTGCACAGTTGCAGCACCATACAGCATGTTTATGTGGGTAAAGCACATTGTGACAGAAGGATATGTTATATAAAGTATAGTAAGTAGCCAAGAGCTCTGACACATATTTGTCTTCTGTATTGGAAAAGATCCTCTGTACAGCACATTGCAACTGGGCTAATTTACTCAGAAAAACAGAAAGGAAGATAAATTAATTTTTTTTTAATGTGATAATTCCCAGTTTATTTCTCCAGCTCTCTTAGCAAAAGCATAAAGAGCGTGAAATCAACCTGGCAGCCTTTCTTTCAGGTCTCTGCCATCTAATGAGGGAATCAGGAGCTGCTTCGTGCAACTCAGATGATCATTTGCACAACTCAAAATGCAAATTGTATTTTGAAGCAGCTAGTGAATGCCCATGGTACAATGTTTGTGTATGCTTGTACAGACAAAATATTCATTGCAAAATTTGCCTTGCGTTTATTCCACCCACTCTGGTCAAAAATCCAGACAATTGGATGCATAGATCCAGGACCACGTTAGCAGACATTTTCTGTCAGAATAAACCCTGGTGTAGGGTTTAACATTAGAACAATCACATTTTATCCTCTACTTACAATTTTTTCACAAGGACTGGCAAAACTTGCTGCAAAATTTAGATAAAGCAGGCAACTTTATATAGGAAAAATGGGACAGAATGAGACCTCAGAAGATCTTTAGTTCAACCTTCTTTTCAAAACAGAGGCAGCTCTGAGATCAGAAGTTGCTCAGTGCTTCATCTAGTCACGTCCTGCAAACCTCCTAGGATGGAAACTGTACAACCTTTCTGATTTATTTACATACAGGTGAAAAATAAAATCTATTGTTGAATGGAACATAAGGAAATACTATATTGCTAAATTTGTGGTATTTTCAGATCAGGGTGCTATAGCTACCTGCTGCATTTTTCAGACATAGTTCTGTATATACTGAGATGGTTGAAGTTAAGGTGTCAGGCCGTCCACTTTCCCTAGAAGATTTGTGAAAGACTAAAATCCTACAGCAATGCATGTGAAATTGCTACCCTGTTATCAGAGCTGAGTATCTCAGCAGCTGTTTGCTCTTCAGGATTCCTAGGCAAAGTAGCCCTCCATAGAAGTCCTTTGAGAGGTCTTACCTGAAAAGAATGTTGTGAGCAAGTATAACACATCACAGTAATAATGCAGTGAACATAAAGTACATCAGTCTTTCAAGTATTTGATAATTGACGGTAACCTGTTCATCATTCATTGCAGCTGAAACTCCTGTTACAGACAGGGAAGCATTCAAACCCTTACTTTACAATGTTCAGCCCTGATTTGGAATCAGATCTGTGTAGCCCAGGTTCATGCCTCTATTAGTTTTGACATAGTGGCCCCATTTTAAGGGGTCAAATATAAAGTTTGAAGGGCAGGAGGTAAAGTCAACAAGAAATAACATGAACCCGTGAATAGGACACTGCCATGGAAAGGAAGTGAGTACAATTCCAACCACTACCTCCCATACTGTTTTATGCTGGGATTTTTTCATTATGCTTTAGTCAAAATGCTTAGCAGCAGGAGAAGAGAAGAGATTCTAAACAGTTGTGTATCCATGAAACTCAGAGAAACTGCGTGGGTTTACATGCTAAACATATGTGACTATGTTCCTCAACTCTCCACTCAAATCATGTTAAGTATCACCCTAGGGAGGGTGCAGAGAAGTTTGGGGTTTGAAAGTCCTCAGTGAGAGAGAGGTAGAGTTTTTTAACTGTTAGCTTTTTAGTTTTTTGGGCTCTTTCTGCTTCTTCTCAAATCAACTTAGAAAGAGAAAGATGCAATGGGAAGAAAGAGACTGAAGACCCAGATGAGACAGTCAATGGGCTGTACACCTCTTCCTCCACCAGGACAGGGACACTTTCTTGTTAAGAATTGCACATTTTTAGCTCTGTGGTGAAGAATACCTAGAATAAGTATTGCTGGCCTTTTATCATATATTAGCACTATTGCAGTAATTGTACTACTCAACAGCAATCTCAAACCTGTTATATCTTTCTCTTCAATTAATTCTCATAAATTAAATTCTAATCCTTGACTTTGCTAAACTGCTTTTGGTGAAAAACCATGGGAGAGACTCTGACAGCCAAACGACAAACTCTCACCCTTCATGTAGTAATGATTCTATGGCAAAAGGGCATCTCTAGCCTCTCTGGGCAAGCTGTTCCAGTGCCTCACCACTCACAGAGAAGAACTTCTTCCTAATATTTGATCTAAATCTACCTTCTTTCTTCTTTCAGTTTGAAGCCACTACCCCTTGTCCTATTCATACATGCCCTTGTAAACAGTCCCTCTCCAGCTTTCTTGAAGATCCCTATAGGTACTAAAGACTGTAAATGCTGTAATATTCTGCTCTTCCCCCCTGCTTAGGATTTGCTTTAGTGATATTTAGTGCAGCTTAATTCCAAGAGCACAACTGGCTTCTTGTTGGTTGAATACTTTTAAGATATCTCTTCAAGTGCAAATGAAATATGAAAAAGATTAGTGTGACTAATGTTCCTTTAATTACTTCAGACACAGATGTTTTTAGACTCAGATTCTGCAGACTTTTATTCCTAAGTATAACTTGACACTTCTGAGGACTGATCATTTCAATGGTTGTTCTGTACAAAAGCTTTCAGCTGGAGATAACTTGGCCCTTGCATAAAGGAGTCTCTGATTTAGGTTTCAGTTCCTCAATTTTTAAAGTTGTATATAGGTATATAATTCAGCTTTCTGTTCTACTGTTAATACAGTTGCTTTTTATATTTTTTTTGTAGAAGAGCTGCAAGAATTAATTTTAAACTAATTTTGTGTACCTAGTGATTCCCAACCTTTATTCCTCCTGGTTTCAATAAATTGGAGTCTTAAATCCTCCATGAAAAAACAAATGTAAAAAATGCACAAGAGAAGGAAGCCTCAGCTATAGGATAAGTTAAATTCCTTGATTTTCATTTACTTTAGATCTAGGGGAATAGTATTTGCATAAGTTGTGAATTCAAATGGTAGTCCTACATTCTGGTATCACTTAAATGAAATTGAGAGGACACAGTTTGATTAGGATACTGTAAGAAAAGGAAGCATGACACTTTATTGCAAAAAGCTTTAACATTGGTTTTTTTTTTTTTTTTTTTCTAGTTTGGTTGAGGTTACCTTTATGAGTTTCAATTTGTCTGCCCAAACTTGTTTCAGAGTTCTTGGTTGACAGTTGTTTGCAATGCACAGGATATGCTGCTGTATCTGTAGTGATGGAATGGACAGGGTCCTGATGCAGAAGCCTAACTGTAATGTGGTATTTTACTTTGTATGAAGATATTTGAGACAATTACTTGCGAAGAAAAGTGTTCTGCTGAAATGCAGAGTCCTCCTCATTTTTTTTTCCTTAGCAAAATAACACTTCTTCAAATCTATTTCCTCATGAAATCATCTTGTAACAACAGATGTGAGCCATATTTCTGTGCACAGTTTATGGGCAATCTAATTCAGATAAAGCAAACGTGTTGTTTCCTCTCAGTACCTCTGCACTACAGTGATTTGCAGGATCTGGCTTTTCTTAGAGCCCTCTTGGTGGTAATTGCCAAAGTACTGTCAGTTTAAAAATGTGCAGAGATTTATATGCTAGTTCTAAGGCCCCTGGGGACTCAGCTAATTGTACTCATTCCTTGCCTACACAGTAGAATGGATTTATAATCATTGTAACCTGAGAAAACACTAATTTATTGGTGTTGAACATGGATTGTTTCACATAAAGTAAAACTAAAGTCACTGAGAGACTTTCTTCAAAAGGTTCAATGAACTGAGAGACCTGGATAAATTTATTTATTCCAGACACTTTGAATTATTGTTAAATGTTGTAAGTTCTCCTGTGAATTCTTCAGACACACATATTGCTTTGTAGAACTCCACATATTTAATTTCTGTACTATCAGGGAATTGGATGAAAGCAGGGAGGATGATTTTTGCAATTTAGTTATCGATGGGAATTTTTTGCAAGTTTGCATACGCATTACAAAACCTATCTGCAAATTTGGGTCTAATTCCATTGAGCGAGTTACAATTGAAAACAGGTAGTTGTTTTCTTACTATGCAACCTCTAAACATCCATTTACTTCTACACAGAGGCGACTCACATGATGTATATGAATGTTCTATTCTATGCTTACAGATATTTTTGTTTCTGAAACCCATACAGAACAATATCTCCTTCAGGCTTTCCTGTGTTAAGAAACAAAAGACACACAGTCTCAGTTTGTAGCAGTTCTTCAGCCCACATCAGCAATTATGGCAGGCAAGATATAATACTTTTTTTTTTATTACTCTTTTGTGTACATTGTGACATAGACCTTCCTTTATTTCATAGCCAGGTTACAATTTATATAGTTCAGATACAAAATGTAAATGCAGGAGCACTTGCATCTTCAGTTAGGTAACATTTTAGCAATGTTGGAATTTGTAAATGACCTTTGGGGTGGTAGAAATGTCCGTGTAGTCACCACTGTGCTGTCAGCCCTGCTGCCGACCAAAACTCCTGTTGCCTTAAAAAATGTACCCCAAAAAGACATTACCATTTCCAGAAATAAGTTACTAACTGAAGAAAAATGCCAACAAATAATTCTGGGGCACAATCTCTAGTTGACCAAAGAACTCAAAAGCTAGTATTCAATAGTACTTTGATCTTACATGAATTTTGAAGAGGACAAATGGAAATGCTGCTACCCTACAGTTTTTAAATTCCTCCCTCCCCCTTTTTTTCCCAGTGAAAACAGATTTTGAGAATTGAAATGAATCCATGGCAAAAGCAGCATGTGTATATACGTATTTCAGTAAATGGGGTGTTAGTATGTCTTTCTGACCAAAACAGTATTTTTTTTTTTTTTCAAAAATTGCAGGATAAAAAGGGATGGAGTTGCAAAAATAAACAACTGTTTTTAATTGGTGTGTTTGCATGTTTATAGACCTGCAGTGTGTAGGTACAAAGACTTGGACCAGCCAGCTTGAACAAGTAGGGACAAGTTAATGCAGCTGGCAAGCTACTTCCAATTATCAAGAACAAGTGCTGCAAATTAATCAGTTGGGGCCTGGGTGATCACAGGGGTGAAGGCAGCATATAAGGAAGCTAGCAAATGAAGGGTGACTTTGGGGCAACTTTGTTGCTTGTACTATGGTATTTGTGTATGTCTCTGTGTGTGCGTTACCTATCTTCTCTATATCTTTGAATGAATAGTGCTTGTACTGTTACAACAGTAGTGGGTCAGTAATATTGATATTTCCTTTTTATGTGTATTGTATTCAACAGATACTAACTAATGTATATTGACTGACTTTGTAATATGACTTACAATGGTTCCAATTCTTACATGACTATCAGTGTTATGTAAGGCATGTGACAACAGAAGGTGGATTTTGTCACATGTATTGTGTTCAAACTATTTAAATCACTCACCGTGGTTAAGTTTTGATGTGTACAGGACATCTATGAAGCCCTGGGAACTTGCAGACCTTGAGACCGTGGATTATGCTTTCATTATCTGAAGGCACTTAAGCATTTGCTGTTCTAAATATTTTTTTACTGAAAGAAACTTTAATAAGTAAATATATGCCAAAGCTTGCATTTATATGGCTTAATTTTTTTTCAGAGAAAATAACTAAAACGAGCAGTTTAAAGATGGAAGATTGTTGCAATAACACTAATTCTACTTCACTGTATGTATGGAATGTTTTTCTTTTGTTTAGCTATGGTATGAAAATCAGGTAACCTGATAACAAAATATTAGGTTTCCATTTATTTCCCTTTAAGTTTGCAGCCTTAATTATGCCACGTGGGGTTGTGTTTGAATACACTACCTGTGCTGGATATTTCTTTAATTATTTTGCAATGTCAGAGCGATCCTATTAGTTATATGATCATATGTGTAATCACAGTATTATATCTCAGATAATATGAGGGACAGGTGAAAAAAAAATCTAATATATCCTTATACCCCTTGAAAACATCCTCTCTAAACTGTGCTACCCTGAGTGCTTTATTCTGGCTTTATTTCAGGAATACTGGTTGTAATGTACTCAAAAAAGCCTTCGGAGTTTTTGCCTCTCTGAGGTGAATAGCTGGTTGTAGAAATGATGTGAATTTAGATTGAACAGTGGTATGTTTAACTTATAATCTCATATCTGTGTAAATGGATTTTGTCACAGTTTCTAGATGTTGCTTACCTACATAGTGGCAAATCACTGCTGAGGCAAGGTGGGAGTATAAAATCCCACTTTACTCCTGCGGAAAGGTATGAATGTTATAGGTACATAGTGAGATCTGAAATGTGAATTTCTGCTGAACTGTACAGATAGTTTCAGTTGTATTCAAAAAAAACAATCTAATGTATGACATGGGGAAGTCCAGATTTCCTACAGCAGTGCCCACTCTGATTAAAATGTGTCCTTTGCAATTTTTGAATATGAAAAGTTAGGTACTAAGCAAAGCTCCAAAAGGAATGTATATTCCAGAAGTTTGTTGGTTGTGTGTCTGACTGGCTGCCCACATAAGTACTAGAAGATATACATCAATATTTTTCCAGCTGTATTCATTTTCCACTTCAGTAATGACTAATCATTTGCAATTTGACTTAAATATATCACATTGTTCAGGGATGTTTTCTGTATACTGTTCAGTGTTTGGTATATACCAGTCATCTCTATTTAAATTTCTTTAAGAAAAAAAACTAATCATTGTTTAGCAGAACATTTAGGACACTAATGTAATAAACTCAGTGTAAGAATTTATGGGAGGGCAGGTGAGATTTAAATAAAACTTCTGATTCATGCATAGTTTCTCACAGGTTTCACTGCCTCTCACATAATGTGCTCACAGTCACTAGGATACGTGAGTCCAAGCAGTTTATCCAGAATCACTTTTGAGATACAGAAGGACAAGAGATGGCAGCTAGCCTGTCATCACAGTCCCTCTCAAAAAAACCCTCAGTCTCTTATCAATTGAAAGTTTTTTTCACACCCTTTAAGAGTTGACAGTGACAACTGGTTGTGACCAGTAATTCCAAGTCCAGCTGGAGGTCAGTCTTGAGTGCTGTACCCCATAATTCAATACTGGCACCAAAACTATTTATCAACTTAACATGATAAGCATGTTCAAAGAAGAGAGTGAAGGGTCTGCAGAAGAAGTCTACTCAGGAACAGCTGAGGGAACTGTGGTTGTTCAGCCTAGAGAAAAGGAGTCTCAGAGGTGATATTATTCTACAACTACCTGAAGTTAGGTTGTAGTGAGGGGAGGTCAGTCTCTTCTCCCCAGTGACAAGCAGTAGGAAAAGTAGAAACAACTTCAAATTGCAACAGGAGAGGTTTAGATTAGATATAAGGAAAGATTCCTTCACTGAAAGAGCTCTTGAGCATTGGAAGAGACTGCCCAGGGAAACAGTTTCAGGCTTTGAAATCAAAGAGAATGAAGGAAAGTAGAAGAAAAAGGTGCAAGCAAGCAAACTCATCACAGTAAGAACAAAGTTCTTTGACAATGAACTTTAATATTGATTCTGAAATACCTAGATGTTTGATGAATGTCTTCCAAACTGTGAATGTAGACAGAGCTTCCCTAGACCTTGCCTTTCATGCCAAAATGCTGTGAAGTCATTAATCAGAGGATGAAGACTGAAGTCCCTGAACAGCCGTTCCATGAAGGGGAACAAAAAAAAAGAGAAAAACTGTGGATTTTACAAGCAAATAAATTAACCTTATGAGAGATGTGTGTGTATATAGGTTTAGCCTGTGCCTTGACAGAAGGAGTTTGTACTCCTTTGATGTTAGCTGCCATGTTTACAGCACAATGAGCAGAGATCCTCATTCACTTGACTATATCAGTGCAGGAGTCCCTAAAAATTTTAGTTATATATACAAAAAGTGAATTTCAGCCCAAATCAAGTATTTCTATTAAAGTATATTGTTTAGAACTTAGTGATAAGTTTTGCAAATGTTCTTTGAGGGGCTTTAAATTTGTCTATGTAGAATGTTGGAATATAAAGTCAAACTGAGTTGCTTTGTGGAAAAGGTGAATCCTAGTTAAACTGAAAGCAATCTTTGGAACTAATACTAGTTAATGAATTAGTTTTCATTCTCCTTCCTGTTTACCTTGCAAGTTTTCTGTCAGGATTTTTCCTAAGTGTATCAGCAAAAATATTGGGCATGCTATGACTGCCATTAGAAAGTCACTGATTGAAAAGTATGAGAGGAGATTATGTTGCCCCTCTGCTACATGATAGCTCTTGTGCCATGCTGGGCAGAGATATAACATCCCAGGAGAAACACTTTAAATGTCCTTGTCACTCTCTGTTACTATTCTGCAACAAATAAGTCAGGTGTCCTATATGTGGGTCTTCTTTGGGGCATGACCACAGTATTAGTCCTTCAGCACAGTGAGAGAGGCAGGATCCTTTAAAAAAGGTAATTTATGGTTGCAGTGTTAGAGGAATGTGAATGAAAATGTTGCATATCTAAATGGCTGATGAGTTTATAATCTGTGAGAATTTACTTCTGCATTCTTTTCAAAACAGGTAGTTTACCTTTGTATAAGCTTTGTATGTCTTGTAAAAGGTAAACAAACAACTCACACTTGCATATGGCACTGTCCCTACACCCGCTGGGATCCCCAGCAGAGCAGGACGCTTCTTCTTCCTCTGAAGAGGCATTTCCCACTTGAATTAACAAAGTGTCTAATAGAATGTGACAAACTATTATCACTGGACCCATGCTCAAGGGCAGCAGAGTGAGTTGTCTGTGGATGGCAAAGCTGCTGCTACTATTGTCTGAGGATTGGTGAGCACAGGACCTCTTATATTGTATCACAAAGTCTCTGGTCATTATTTCCTCAAGGGCTCATGAACCAGATCTTTCCTTTTTCCCCCCAGCCTGTTTTCCGTATTGCATTATCTCATCTCTTTTCCAGTTTTTTTGCTAAGGTATTTCTATTCTCACATCTCCAGCCTTCCAGTCCCCATTTTTTCCACTCAATTATTTACAGATTTCTACTTTCCTAATCTGTTTTATTCTTCTGTGATAGACTCTTTTCCTGCTCCCGATCTCTGTTTCACTCAGTCTCATTCTTACCAAGAGGTGTTACTCTCTCTCTCCCCTTATCAGTTCAACTTCCACTACCAAACTTGCAGTGAAAATGAATTTTTTTTTCTCCACTATAATCTCATTTCTCACCCTTCCTTCCTTTTCCTAAGCTTTCTGGAAAATATTCCTTTTTTTCAATTTTTCTGTCCTCCTACATTTCCAGTTTAGGTGGCGTCATTTTATAGGCCAATTTGAGAGAGGATGCTGCAGTTGATACTACATTGGAGATACAAAGAAACAAATTACTTCTGTTCAGACTTTCATGTCCCCAAACTTCTGTTCCAGAAAAGTCTGCAGCAGCCCACAGCCACCCAAAGCTGCAATGGCAGAAAAAGTTCCAAGAAGCCCTAGTTTGCAGAGTGATAAATTTATGTAGAGCTTTCACTAACAACTATTCTTATAAGGAGGAGAAGAGAGATATGAACTACATCTGTAAGTTGGACAATCTACTGACTCATTTTAAAAAAAAACATGTTAAACCAGCAACTGATATTTTGCCCCAGTTCAAGTTTGTCTCAGTTGGATGAAAATAAGGTTTTGGAAATTGGATTCAAAATGAATTATGAAATCCTGCTACGTTATATTCTGGGTTTGTCATAAAAAGCAGAGTATTATGCATTGATACAGTGCTGAAAGAGATGGGGCTTTGATTCAAGGGCTTGTAAAGAATAGAAGTAAGGATTGAGATGTATGAAGTGACTGCATTTCTTAGTAAAATAGTTTAGTTCAAACAGTAAAAGAAATACTGCAACAATTACATACTGAAACCTCATGAGAAAAAATTAACTATCTCAATTGGTGGAATTGTACATCTGAAATGGACATTTTATTCAGCCTTTATGAAGAGATGTGTGATCGTACCCTATATATTTAGGCAACTAACTAAATTATTCAGAGGAAAGGAGAGGAGAGCTAAATCAGATAAAGAAAAAAAAAATAGGCAACGTGAAGTTATGTAAACTGGCTGTAGAAGCATGCACTGAAAGTGGAATGGAGAAAAGAAGGTCGGTTGTTGAGCTGAGAACATTTTCCCCACAAACTTGTTTTTGCAATTTGTTATGGGTAAATGATAGCAGGGGAGGAATTTTTTTTAATACATAATGTTTATGTTCTATTGGAAAATCAACTTTTAAAAAATATCTAGAATTTTCTCAAAGGGAATAAATAAAAAAGTAAAGTTAAAGCATTTCTGATATTTCAAGGCTAGATGTGTTAAGCATTATTCTCTTTTCATATGTGCATACCTATGTCCCCAAAGACAATTTCAAGTTACACAGTCAGTTAATGATGCAGTTTCTTATAGGCAAACCTTTTTCTAAAGTTGTTTTATTTTGTATTCATTGAGGCCACCCTCTGTCTCTCATCTCTGCAAGCAGGTCTCGTTCATGCCATAGGCAGTTTAACAAACTTAAGCTCCATATCTTCTTTTGGTCCCAAATGCCTTCTGACAGAGTACAGTATCCACAAAGCTATCAAGCTCTGCTGCATATGAAATTAGCAATACACAACACAGTAGATAATTCTATGGAAACAGATAATTGCAGATGTACAGATGTAACAGTAGAAACCTGTAAAAAGAACTGGGTACACAGACTCATTCAATGCTGTCTCCTTAACTCTCTGTTCCTGGTTTGGACATTCCTGTTTTTCTCAGAACACAAAGGTGAAAACACATATGAATCAATAGATGCAAATAAATGTGAGGCTTCGTTAGTATCTTCTTGTATGTTTCCTTGGAGGTAGAGGAAATTACCTATTGGATTTATTGAGTATTTGTGATATATGGTGTTATCTTCACTACAAAGTACACAGGAAATGAGATAGTAATCCTGTGATGCTTATTTCCTGTGCACTTTACATGATCAAGGATCTGTTAACTTTAATGAGAGTCTTTAGTATGCAAGTGTTATTGTTTTGGATCTGAGATGCTGAGTGTTACAGATTCTGGTGAATTTTAGTTAGAGATGGATAGAGAGATCCTTCAGAGCAGATAGACTGCTAGTTTAATTTTGTCAAGCTTTGGGATATGGCATTTTTCAAGACTTTTGGAGATTTCTAATATTTGCTAGATGTTTGGTATCTATGCATTCAATATCATTTACATTTGAAAAGTATCTTTAGCTGCAAAATCAAGTAGCTGAGATAGCAGAAGTGCCTGAAATTATGTTTTCTGCGCACCTGAGTCTTTTCTACTTGTCTACCCATCCGTCCTTCCTTCTGGATATGCATTTGGAGACAAGGTCAGCCCTAGGCACCTACAGTAGAAAAATTACAATGAAATATCCACTGGAATTTCTATGACTATATTGGAACCCTATTGTCTTTTTCTTTGTTGCTGATATAATTTCTGTCTCTTCTCCAAGGAAACTGAGACCAGCTGTCAGACTCTGCCTTTTGCCTGCACAAAGACAGGCCTGCTGCTACTGCTGCTAAGGGAGCATTAAGCTGTGCTGTGTGTTTCTGGGAGAAGGGACATTGCTCCCCCAGTGGCATTTGCCATTACTTCACATATTCCATTTCACATCCCATGGGAAGATCTGTCCCGACTCTCTGCTATAACGTCAGTACTTTCTTGCTGGGATGACACAGGCAAGTAAGTCAGTTTGTGGAGACAGACGATCCTAAAAGATCAGATCAGGTAGAACGGGAGATTGAAGGTTCCTGAGAGACGTTAAAGAGGGAAATGGATACTCTCATTCACAATTCACCCAAACTTTCACCACATTCTTTCCTTTTCACACTTTTTTCTTTACCTCACTGTAAAAACTCTACTGATATATTTCAGCCCTTTGGTTTTGCACAGAGCTCCTTATCACTCTGAAACAAATAAACAAGCAAATCCAAACCTCACATATACTTTTTGGCCTCCCTTAGTCCTCCCTTTAACTAGTAGTTAGCCTACAAGATTAACTGCAGTTTAAAAATGAATCAAGTTTGTGTAGCACGTGATGCTCTGATTTAGTTCTTTTTAAAAGCAAAGCAAATTCAAACAGAGCCAAGAGTAAAACCTCAGTTCTTTCACTGTTGGCTACTAACTGTGAGTCAGTTTTATATTTCTGTGTGCTCAATATGACATATCTGGGAACAGATCTGTGGAAGCCTTGAGCACGTAGCTATGGCTGAAATGACTTAAAGTTCCACTTTGAACATACAAGTTGCTATGAAATCCTAAATGTTCAGGAGGATGATGGTCTAATGCTGTTAAATCAGGTGTCCTGCATCAGTGAATGCTTTTGAATGCTTCTTCTTTGGGCCTTAGATCTTAAGGGGTAAAGACCAGGTAATTAGGGATGCTATCAAACTCAAATAATTAAGGTCTCTGAAGCACTAGGTTTATGACAGAGAAGACGAAGCAAAGCCTCTGCTGAGAGCAACATTTTAATGTCCAAACACCAGCTGGCTTTTTTTTTTCCAGAAGGGTAAATGATTATTTCTCAATTCAATAGCCATTCCTTCTTTTATGATTTAGAAGATGGCTTCCTTCCTGATCTCTGAGAAGTCTATTTAAACCTCCTATATTGAATCCTGTTTGGAGCAGACATTTCATTGAATTGGTTCAAGTTTGGGAAAATGATAAGAAGTGGAAAGCAGGGATTGACAAGAGTGCCAACTGTCTGGGTCACAAATGGTTTGGACTAGATTATCTCTAAGGTCCCTTCCATTCTGTGATTCTATGAGAAGTTGATACTGTACTTCACATATTTGGGTACTGATAACATTACTGAAGATTACAAAACTGTGTGTCTGTGAGTTTACAGATACACCATTTATAATATTTCTTTATACTTAGATCTTGATAGAGGTGAAATCTGGTCACTTGCAAGTGGCTTCATAAAGGTGAAATTCACTGTGAAACAGAAGCATGGACTCTGCATGCAGGTGCTAGCCAAACTGCTCATCTGGCTCTGCCAACCTTGGGCTAGGGTAAGTTTCAGGTCACGTGCATTTTAAGGTCTCAGTAGATGGAGAAATGAATTCTTCATCGTCTAATTAGCATAAAATATTTACTTATGATAGTCTACCAGCAGTATTCTCATATTAACAGAGCAAACAGCTTTCAGTTGCTTGATTGTAATCAGTCCACTGGCAGTCTATGGAATTTTTACTCATCCAATTTTCAGACTCAATCATCAGCTTTCTCAGAAGCCTGCCACAGAATCACAGTCTTAAAAGCTGGAAGAGACCTTGAAAGATCATCTAGTCCAACCCCCTTGCCAGAGCCGGACCACCTAGAGTAGGTCACACAGGAACTTGTCCAGGTGAGTTTCAATGTCTCCAGAGAAGGAGACTCCACAACCTATCTAGGCAGCCCTCACAAGGAAGAAGTTTTTCCTTATGCTTCTTTGGAACCTCTTCTCTTCCAGCTTGTACCTGTTGCCCCTTCTCCTATCATTGGATATCACTGAGAAGAGCCTGGATCCATCCTCCTGACAACCATCCTTTACATATTTGTAAACATTAATGAGGTTATCCCTCAGTCTCCTCTTCTCCAAGCTGAATATCCCCAGCTTCCTCAGCCTTTCATCGGAAGGGAGATGTTCCACTCCCTTCATCATCTTTGTGGTTCCTTGTCCTTGAACTGAGGGGCCCAGAACTGGACACAATGTTCCAGATGCAGTCTCACAAGGGCAGAGTAGAGGGAGAGAAGAACATCTCTCAACCTACTGCCCACAGCCCTTCTAAAACACACCAGGATGCCATTGGTCTTCTTGGCCATGAGGGCACATTGCTGGGTCATGGTCATCCTGCTGCCTACAAGGACTCCCAGATCCCTTTCACCTATACTGCTCTCTAGAGTTCATTCCCCAACCTGTACTGGTACATCAGGTTATTCTTTCCTAGATGCAAGACTCTACGCTTGTTGAGTTTCATTAGATTTTTCTCTGCTCAACTCTCCAGCCTGTCCAACTCTTGTTGAATGGCACCACAGGCTTCTGGTGTGTCAGCCACTCATCGTAGTTTAGTGTAACATCAGCAAACTTGCTGACAGCGCCCTCTGTTCCCTCATCAAGGTCATTAATGAATAGATTGAACAGTACCTGTCCCAGCACCGATCCCTGAGGGACTCCACTAGATACAGACCTTCAACTAGACCCTTTCTTATTGATCCCAACTCTCTGCCTTCTTCCCTTCAACTAGTTAACAACTAGTTGTCTGATCATCCAGGCAACATTTTCTCAGTTTTTCTGTGAGGATGCTGTGGGAGATGGTGTCAAATGCTTCCACCAGCTGCCTCAATAGCTGTGGGTGCATCCCATTGGTGCTCATGGATTTGTGTATAACCAGGTTACTCAACTGATCCTTAACCCAGTCCACTTCAACCAAACAACACTCCTCCTTTAACCTCACTTCCTTTAGAGTCTGGGGCTCCTGAGGATAGTCTCCAGCAGTATAGACAGAGGCAAAGAAGGCATTCAGTAACTCTGTCTTCTCTGTATCCTCTGTCACCAGGGTACCCACCTCTCTTCAACAGCGGGACCGAATTGCTTCTAGTGTTAGTTTTATCAGCAATGTATTTGAAGAACCCCTTTCTGTTGTCCTTGACCTCCCTCCCAAAGTGTAACTCCAACGAAGCTTTAGCTTTTCTAGTTGCCTCCCTGCATTCTCTGATGACAGCCTTAAATTCATCCCAAGTGGCCATCCTTTCTTTCCATGATCTACAGACTCTCTTCTTCTGCTTGAGTTTGCTCACCAGTTCCCTATTTAACCATGCAGGTCTCCTGGCTCCGTTTCTTGATTTTCTACCTGCTGAGATGTTCTGATCCTGAGTTTGGAAAAAGTGATCCTTGAATATAGACCAAAGAAGCGCTATAAGACACATAAGCTTTGTCTGACAGTCCAGAGATATAAAATGATAGAATCCCCACTGCTGTGTTTTATTTCTGGAAGAAAAATTAAACTTCTTTTCATAAATTAGAGGTGCCATAACTACATACAGTAGGGACCACTAAAATTTTGTTGCCTTGAAATTAAGTGTCATCAGTTTTGCTGATCTTACTGACCATTCACAACCAGGTAATAAAACCAAATACGCTCAGAAAAATGATGAAATCTATGCCAAGTCAGGGAACAAAGTTTGAGTAAAACCTAGCTCCTGATCTGAGAACTTTTCATATTGAGTGTGTTGCTCAACAGTGGATTCATGGAAGCTTGTAGAACTAATCCTGACACTGAGAAATTATTCCTGTCAACACTTCCTTTAAATCCACTGATACCGAAAAAGAGAAGGACATGCACGGTTGTAATGAAACACAGCAATTGCTAACTGAGGTGGAGAAAATGTTACTTGATCTTTGGTACGTAAAACTGTAAATGCATCTAGAGTTAAGTAACAGGAAGGTCAGTTCCAGAGTCATATCAATTACTCATGTCTTTTACCTGAAACAGTAACAACTTCAATTGTATTCTGTTTCAGTATGCTTTAAGGAAATTTTTTAAAATGCTCATACACATCCGCTTTGAGGTATTGAACAAATTTTCTAATTCATGAAACAACCTCTGATCAGCTACCCATTTAAAAAAACATGCCATGCTAGATAAATTGCCAAAAGTATTTTCCAAAGTGCACAACTAGACCACAAAACTTACAACTCTCTTGAGGCTCATAGTACATGTTCCCTGAGTAGCATTTAAGCAGTTCTTTCAGATTTAAAAAAAAAACCCAAAGCTGCTGATGGAAAAAAAACCACACTCCTCATGCAGTGTTCTTTGATTTTACCCATTGTTCCAGATGACTTAGATTGTAAACAGGATTTTAAATAAAGGAAGGTTACTATGACCATAGCTTGACAGCTTTTTTTTTTCTTACAGCAAACTCCAGTATGGTTTAATGCACCGCTGCTTTTTAAAAAAGCTTCTGAATTAATTTGTAAAGCCTGAGGGTAGCTGTATTGTAGTGTTTTAAAAATAATTTTAAAGACATAGTTTGGCTTTACTGCATATAGAAGTGTTTTTGGAAAGTTCTGCTGTACTCTACTGAAATTAATAAGTTTCCTACATTTAACATTTATCACCCAGGAAAATGAGTAGCTAAAGCTAAAACTCAGAAATAGTACTGTCCTTCTACACTGGATTTAGCCTCTCACAGTTTACAAACCCTTGGCTAGCTACCCAGAGGTATATAAACTTCTGGAGACTGGCAGTTCCAACTTTAGCAATGCAAAAGAACTTTCAGAAACTAAATACGTGGTGTAACCAATACTGTAAGAAATAGGTAGGAAGTGCATAGAATCACAAAGGGGTGTCTGTCTTGGTGGAGATGGAGGAAATAATAAATAGATGCAAGGAACCTTTGTGCCTTATTCTGAAACTAAATACAGCACTCATCTGTGGCGGGTTTTTATCTATTAATTGATGCAAAGAGGTTTATCATTCTAGAAATTAAGAAATTTCTAGAAAACAAAAACTTACCTCAAGGAGAGTTTGGACTGTCTTGTGGAGGTGAAAATTCTGAAGCATCTCTCTCAAAGTAAGTTTGAACGTTTTATAATGAAACTTGCTTTGAGGATCATCTCAGGTTTGAATTACAAGATAATAAACATGTATGACTGACCTTTTTTATTATTATTTTTTTTCAAGTTAAATACATTATGCCAACAGAACAAGAATGATATGTAGGAAAATTGAGATAGTAAGACCAAAAGCAAGAGTCTGATATAGGAAAAAAAAACCAAAACACCTGAAAGTTCTGCAAAAAGTTTCCTATTTTTTTTTCTCTTGTAATGTTTCCCCTGTGAAGTTGTGAACAGAAATTTCTCATCAAGAAAAATTGTGAAAGACTCATTGTAAATCTAGATTTTATTGGCATTTTAGTGTTATTATCCATATATTACCAGTTTTGGTTTATGGCCATTGCTAGTTGGATAGGAATTTATGCCAGTGTTCTGACCATGTTCCATGTTGATGGAAGGTTACATAACTCTTGCTGATTTCTAGAGAGGCTGTAAATTGTGACCTTTCCTTTGGCTGAGAAAATGTCTTCTAGTAAATTAAATATTTAAAACTGATGTCTTATATTCAGTACTGTTTACACAAAATATTTTGGCATAGTTATAGTCAACATTTCCACTGAAAAATTAGTTACACTTGCATTTTAAGCTGTTTTTTCCCCCTCATTTTGGAAAAGCATCTTTTTTCCTTCTTCTTCACTGTCTCTATTTTTTATTTTCTATTTTTTGCCCTGTGTAAAATGTTTCTTTTTCCCATTTTCCTTCGTTGCTTTCTTGTTCCTAGGAGCCATGACTCTTTTAAAGAAACACACAAGCTGTTTGTTTTGACTGGCAGCAGCCTATGTTCTACATTTGAGTGTATTTTTGAACAGAGATAGAATACAGTAGATGTATTATTCTACAGTGTGTTTGTTTCCTATTTTTATAAAGATCATCTGTGAGCTCAGAACAACCTACCACAATTAGCATGAGGGATTCTTTTTTTTTAAATGGTGATATAAGCAACTTAATAATATGTCAAAAGATCTTTTTCTCATCCTTTCCACTCATCCTATGCAATAGATTTCCTTCCTTCCTTCCTTCCTTCCTTCCTTCCTTCCTTCCTTCCTTCCTTCCTTCCTTCCTTCCTTCCCGTTTAGAAAGAAAACTATGTTAATTACTTTTGCTGATGATGTACGGTTGGGAAATATTGTTTCTTCTGAGAAGCCTGCTATTTTATGTGAGAAACATCAACTGGCTTTGAAGAATGAAGCAAAGAAAGTGGGCTGAAATGTAACAGCATTAATTGTAAGCTTATAAACTTAGGAAGAATGAACTTCTTTTATAGCACAAGATGTTATTAATGGAAAATTATATAGCAGCAGCACTGGGTGTACTAGTCAAAGAATGATGACAGCCCACTGATGTAATGTGTGCATGGAAAATGCACGTGTTAAAATGTGTGAGCATGGGTAAAACATGTTATGTAGTTGAGGGTGAAAATTGCTATATATTACCCAAAATCAGAGTTTAGTCAGTTCTGGTGTACCAAAAAAAGGTGAGTTAATCTACTTTTAGTCTAATTTTTTACTTTCTATCACAGCCCTGTGTAGCACTTCTTAAAAAAAAAGAGCTTCAAACTTGACCTTGTCACTGAGTATCTTACTTCATAAATACTATATGATATATGCTTGCTTGTAAGCAATCAATTCACTTTTGTTTATTAAATTAGAACTCATTAGATGAGTTATCAAGTGGTTTATAAAAGTTTATCCTAAGAAAAGCTGAATGCTCAGCATGGCAAAACAAAGCTAGTCTTGAGCCAATATGAAGTTCAGGGAAGGATGAATTATGGTTTTAGTTTCAAGATTTTAGCTGAAATAGCAGCTTTTTATATTTGCGAGAACAAGTTTTTAAGATTAATTTTAGTCAAATTTAATAGTGAAACAGCATTTGAAAGTGAAAAACAAAAGAAACATCCGTTACTCAGGAATTAAATTGTATATCTATGGATAAAAATAATTAGATATCATATATATGCACATTTAAAACTTAAATTACATATATACATATGCATGCATTAAATAGATATGATTTTAAACCTAAAGCAATATGTGCTACAGCTATATGCAGTCTAAATTCTTTAGGATTTGCACACTTTTTTTTACCTGAAACAAGGTAAACCACAACTTCTGAGCAAGATTTGAAATCCTTTTAAATGGAAGCACTTTTTTTTTAGTATGATATTGTACGAATGTTCAGCAGCAGGTTAGCATCAGTTTGTTATTTTTTAAAAACTCAATTATTACAGCCATTGTCTTAGAACAGCTGTAGAGGTACCACCTAATGATGCAGTCCCAGGAAAGCACCATTCATTGCATTGTAATGGGATGAAAAACCCTGAAGCAGCAGGAAGATGGGATGAAGCAATATTGCCTGTACTATGTATCGTGTTAGAGTCAGCCACAGTCTCTTCTGGAGAACTTATGATTTCTAACCACTTGTGGGGCTTTGATTAAAACATTTTATTCCTTTTTCTACATGTAAAGAAAACTATGTGTGTAATTGTAAATGCATCACACTAATCACAAGTAAAGTCTTATCCAGAACTGAAATTTCTGGTGGTTTTAGATAGTACCCACACTCTGACCATAATGTGATGAGTTGCTTGGATTAGTAGGAATATGTTTTCAGTATTATCAGAAGAAATAGTATTGGAGTAACAGCTGTCTTCTCTTGTTAAAATCTGTATGACAAGCTGTAAAATATGCCTTCATTTCAATATAGGAATTGTCATTGCTTTACTTATGCACTCAGCATTTTCTCAGCCCTGAGTCAATATTTAAGGTTTTAAACAAGTGGCCTTACTGATCTTCAGAATTGCCAAACCGAACATGATACAGATGTCTGTTAAAAGTCATACAGGATTTGGATATTTTATGCTGGAAACTGAATTGTGAGAGCTGTGTCCAGTGCTTTTACAAATGAGAGGTTAATCCAAAGCCAATTTTATTTACATGAACAAGCTTCAGAATCACAGCCTTAGATTTTCTTTCTGAGCCTTAGTAAATGGGGATGTGGCATTCAGGTGCAGGGTTGAGGGAAGATGAGTGAGTGTTAATGCAAGCTTTTTCCCACAGTTGTCCTCTGTAGCCACTCTCTGCCTATGTTGCTCTCTTAGTTCTCCAACTTTAGAATTGTCCATAGTAAATCCTTTACTGAGTTTTGGCATTTCCATCCCATTCTGCTTTTTTAGATTTTAAGATGTGTCGTACTGTTTCTGCACATCACTTAACAAAGAAAGATATGGGTATCAGCTAAGAATTATAAGCAGAGCTGGAAAACAAACCCTAATAAATATAGATTTTATGGCAAATTCAGGGTTGGATTCTTGAACTACTCTTGCTTGAAACTGAGAAGACAAGAGATGTGAGAAAACTGAAAAGCCATCCAACAAAGAGAGTCATGTAAATGAGATAGTTATGGCGGTCAAATGACAGCCCAAGGGTAGAATCTGTTTTGAGAGGTGGTTTAATTCTCTCCAGAGAAGTCTACATGTGGATCTTGCCTCCTGATCTGCCAGGAGCCTACAGCAGACAAACACTTCTGTTTTATTTATAAACTACTTTAAAGACTAGAATAGCTCCTTGAGGCTTTTTGTTTGAAATGGGAAGGAAAATGGGTGAGATGGGGTAAAGATGTTTACTTATTGACAAGCAAGTTGCCTTTTCTTGTCTTATGGCTCTGTTTTGAATCAGTGTTGGAGAGAAAGACAACATGGGAATGCAAGTCAGGGCCAGGGGTGTATCAAAGGAAAGCAGAGTCAGTGAGTAGCCATTTATTTTCTTATCTCTCTCAAGCCCAAACTCGGTAGGAGATTTTGAGGAGAGGGCCAGTGAGTGGTTTATAGAGGTATTGTTTTATAGAGTGACTGGGGAAGAGGCATTGATGTGGATTGCAGGTTAGAGGATGAGGGAGAGAAGAGAGCACCACACATGAACCCTTTCCTGCAAGGCTGCTGGCTCTAAGGCTAGTAAGGAGAGTCATGAGGTAGTACCAGGACAGTAGCACCTCATAGCTGCAAGAAGAAAACTAGTCAGCCTGTGGGTAAGTGAACTAACATCCCTGTATATTAAAACCTCTGCTGGCTCAGCATATTGAGTGTCATTACTTCATTGGGAACCTTAATTAATGATACCTGTGCTAAGTGTACCACTGCTCAGCTGTGAGTACAGTGACACTGAAAGACAGTGTCTTATCTACAGACAGGATGAGAAGAAACTATGTGGTTTGAGAAAAAAAAAGCTGAATATGGGTCTGTGTTCAGGTTAGACACTTGACAACCAAGAAGGTAGTTGAGGAGGAAAGACAGGTCATGACTCCTGCTTTTTGCCCAGTCCTGTGTATAGTTTTCAAGAGAAGGAAGAGGATCTGAGAGCCAGTAGAGAAGATAAAGTAGGAGGAAGACAGACCTAGGTGATAATCATGGATATGAAGGAGCTACTATTTCTTTCATGGAAATTTCACTTTTTAGCATAGTGTTTTCAGATGCAGAGATGAGATCTTGTAAATAAAAAACCATAGCCAACCTCCTTTAATAATCTATTAAAACTGTAAAACCTACAAACTCTGTGCATGTGTGAGTGTATTCTTGTGTGTTTGTGTTTTCAGAGCTTGCAGCCCCTGGAAATTACCAGTAAGTATAATTAAGCATCATAGCACTGTCACTAGAATCCACAGACACCCTGAGACTGTGCTTTTATTACTTTTCTTCCCCACAGTATTTGGTTCACTTACATGACACTGGAGGAGAAAATATCTGTGTCTCTTCACTATCACTGGAACTAGTATGGCATCCTACACACAGTACTTCTGGAGGAGCTTTGTGTCAAGTACTTAATTTGAACGTCGTGCAGCATAATGCTGTGGGTACTACTGGGAAGACAAAGACTGTGCTATGGCATTGAACCTCCTCAGAAAATATCAGCAGTGAGAGTTAGCACAGTAAGTACTCCAGATGTATAACAATAAGAATTACTCCATTGCTGAGAAAGGTGACTACAAGATTAAGACTGACTCACATCTGTAGAAAATTTCAGATTGTGTTGTGAACAATTCTGGGCGTGACTAATCTCTTCCAGAGAGCAAAGACTAAAACCAAAGACTGATTTTTTTTTCAGAAATGTAAGGTAGATTGTTTGCATGGGGTTTAGTTTTCTTGCTAGTGTTTTTAAACTCCAACTACTAACTTTTTGTGATGAATAGCACTTTGTAACAGTTACAGAAGATAAGCTAGGACATTACTCAGATGTTAGAGAGCAGGTTGATAACCTTAAATACTTCAGAAAGGAGCATTGTTAGATAATCTTCCTGTTGGGATGTATAAAGGGACATTTTCTAGTCTGGGGAGAGCGGTTCACTGTAGATTTGATCCCTTCCCTGTGAACTTCAGCTGCATAATACAGAATCCTGGTTACTTGGATCACAGCCAACTCTGCTACCAATGGATGAGGAGGTATCCCTATGGGTAAATTACACTATAATAGTCTGCTCTGATGTTCATTATAACAGATGTTTCAGATAATTATGCTAATTTTATTCTGATAAGGGACAAATGAAAACCTGACTGTGACCTGCACCTATCACTG
Source organism: Urocolius indicus (assembly GCA_013401255.1). NCBI lineage: Eukaryota > Metazoa > Chordata > Aves > Coliiformes > Coliidae > Urocolius > Urocolius indicus. The sequence goes on from WBNH01007552.1 coordinate 85,680, forward strand.
CAATTCTGGTTAGTGGGTCACTGTGTTGTACATGCAAGGGAACCATAGTCTCTCTATATGGCACCAGGTGAAGCAGGTTGCAATGTTTCTAGGATGTTGCATTTGGCACACAGCAGGGATGTAACACTGAGCTGATAGACAACCTGTGTACAGGCATAGATATAAAACTCAATATGAGATTCATTATGTTTATTTTAGAGGGTTATGAAATGTACTACAGCTGTATACTACACTCTGAATACTGTGTTGAGGGTAAGAAGGTCATCTGTTGCTCTGAGGGGACATTTTTTCTCTCTTCAAACTCTCATCTTTTTACTGTGGCATTTCCTGAGCACTATTTGTGTTGTATTCCTCCTTTATTGTCCCCACTTTTCACACTCCTCTGGGTCACGTTGTGTGTGGAACTAGTTATGACTTCTGTAGTCTCTAAAGTCTTTGAGTTTTGCAATAGATTCTGGTGTCATTAAAGACATCTTTTCACTGATCTCCTACCATGCTTTGCAAGGAAGCACAAAGGTGAGAAAGGTTTGTACTTCAGTATGGGTAATAGCTAAATGTGTCTGAAAGGAATTGAAGGTTTTGTGCCTCTGCACAATGGTTATGTCCATTCTGTACTGGAGTCACGATGCTCTTGCATTCTGATCCCTGGAGCCTGCAGCAGGCAAGACTGTCTACTTTATTTAGAAATCTTTTAAAATTACAAGACAGCTGTAATCACAGTATTTGCTTTCTAGAATGAAAATAATTTCCAATTGCCCCACAATCATATTTCTCAATGTCCTCATTTGCTTGTTGCTTTATCATTAGAGCACTATCTAGGCCTTTGTCCATTTGAAGAATGAAGATTTAGTCCTGACACTACCTAACTTTGTTCAAGGTTTGTTCAAAGTTTCTGATTATGCTGGTTCCTTCAGTCAGATGAACTAAAAATTTGAGGCCTTGACAGAATGTATATGGGAAGATCATCTTTTTTTGTAATGTGAATTTCCTGAATTTGTATCCCTTCAGTCAGAATAATCAGTTCTTTTTCTCACCTGAATCTCCAATCTATTTTGTGTTTCCAAAAAAAGGTCTAAAATATTCTGTTTTACTGTTTACAGAACTGATGTTTGACTCTGTTTCTATTTGGCTGAATTTTATTATCACATTTGTGACACACAGTTAGCTATGCCCTTTATGGGTTTTAAGTATCAGAATTGTATCAAAGTGTTCATTAAAAGGTTTGTTTCTAGGGACATATGCTGTCAACTCTACTTGACCGTGAATCACTGCATTTCTGTTTTCTTTGGCAACCCCTATCCTACTCTCTTAAGTAAAGATCATGGAATCATAGGATTGTTTCAGCTGGAAAAGATCTTTAAGATCATCAAGCCCAGCCTTTGTCCCAGCCCTATCAACCAGTGGAACATTTCCCTAAGTGCAACATCCAACAGTTTCTTAAATACCTCTAGGGACAGTGACTCCAGCAACTCCTTGGGCAGCCCGTTCCAATGTCTGACAAAGGGCACTAAAAACTATCAGTGATCAGTTCTTGACCTTTTCTTTCAGTTGCTGGTAACATCTCTGACATCCACAGCCATGAAACCTTGATTTTTTTAGTGCCTTCAGCTACGAGCCTTTAATTTTGTACTTTCAGAACCTTTTTTCCCCTTTGTTAGGAAGAAGTCATGTGAAGAAACAAGATTTGAATTAATAAAAAAACCTCAGTTAAGCTTACCTCCATTGAGACTTAAATCCTCTACACCAAAGACTTTGTGCAGCACAGGTTGAGTAAATCTGTATCCTCTACTCACATCACATTACAGGTGTTGGTAATTTCTTGAAAGTTAATGCTCTCTTGTAGGTCTTCTCAGCTCACAATGGTTAGTTTACACACTTGAAGACTAATTCTTATCTCTTTGCCAACTTTATTACATTGCTGAAATTCAAGGGGGAAGCAATTCCCACCTGAATTTCAAGAGGTAAAAAAATTCTGTAGTTTTCCATTTTGGATGAGGAAAACCACCTTGAAGAGATGCTTTTATGGAGGATCTTTATTGCAGTGATTCTTCATCTGAGAGTGGAAGAGCAGAATCACAGAAGCTGATTGTGATCTCAAGGCTAAGAGAAGCAGCAGTCACTGCTCTGTGGGAATCTTCTAGTTCTATTGCTAGTGGTGTCTGCAATTACTTCTCTCAGGCAACTCTTCTTTGTGAAGGACCACTACATGACTTGCCCAAGATCTTGTGGTACCTAAAGGGAAGTGCTTTCTTGTCTCCTTTCTGTGCTAGATACTTCCCCAGAAGTGTTAGTATCTCAATGTTCTGGCCATGCTTCCATGTTTCCAACCTCCCTCTCTAGTTTCTTCTTTCTTTGGTGTCTTTGTGTGTTGGCAGAAGATGACTGCATCAACATTTGACTGGTGGCTTGACTTGTATCTCCTGATGGAATTTGTTATAAGCATGATGCCTCCTACAAAGTCGTCAGTTTCAGTAGTGGTCTGCACTGTACATGCACTCTGGCACTACGCTGTATCAGGCAGCTCTCCTTCAAAAGCTAAAGAAATTCAAGGACAACTTGTGGATTTTTTGTATAACAATTGGATAAAGGGTTGTAGTCATATGAGAACACTTAAAGTTACATTGTAAACAACATGTTTGTTTGCTTAGCTGAAATATGAAGTGGGATAACTTCAACTTTATGGTTTCTCATCTTATGAAAACTATCATCCAAAACTTATTTTTATTTGCCATTGTGTTACTTATATTGTCACCAATGTCACAAATCTTCAGGTTCCACGGCCTCATAGCAGATCCATTACTGAAAAAAAGGAAATGTGTGCAAATTCTTCCTAGAAACATCTGTTTTGCTATGAAGCTTCTGTAATTAATTTTGTACTCCTAGAGACCTCTGTTTAGGAAGGCAAGAAAGAGGATTTGCTCAGTGATATGATTATACTTTAAAAGATTTTTTTCCCCCATGCTACTAGAACAACTTCTTTTTGTGACTAGGTACAATGCATATCTTATCAAACCATTTTTGTGAAATCGCTCTATTCTGAAAATTTGGAACTCAAAGGATGATTCAGTGAAGCTCATGGCATATAACTTCAAAAGGTGCTAGAAGTCTGACATGTTAGGCCTGTCTACTGTTACTTGTTCTTTCTTCTCCATCAACAAGTCTGTCGTGATCATTTCTTAGTGTCTGCCACAGTCCAATTCCATGTTTCCTCAGCAATATCTCTGGCAACAGTTTCCATGCCTGGTATGATCCATTGGTCAGCAATTTGAAACAGTTGTTGTGACTCTTCAGATGTTGTGAGCACACATGCTCTTTTCTCAACCCACACACTCTAGTCTGACAGCTGTGGGAGTGATGGGAAGAAATGAAATGTGTCCACTCACTGAGTGTATGCCATCAACTTTCATCAGATACTCTGGTAGTCAGGACTCCACTGTAGTCTTCCATTGTAATTGCAAGGAAAAAGTTGTAGACACATATTTTTAACAAAAGGTTGAGAACAGTTATAAGCCCAACATGACTGCTGTCCTATCACGGTATGTTTGGAAGATTGTTGCAAGGTCTTGTGTGTGCTGTTGCCAAAGCCCTCTTCGCCAGCTGCTTCCTGCTACTTTACCAGCCTCCTGTCCTGAAAATGTCTTGGCTAATGGATAACCCACTGCTCTAGTTCTCATAGGAATGATATCTAAAATTGTTTGCCCTGTGAGAGTTTCATTATTTTCTACATTTTGATTGTTCCAAATGGATGAAATAAAATTGTTCTGTTTCAATGAAAAAGTCAGTTTAGCCTTAGATCATTAGTAGCTAGGAAAGGTGATTCTCTGGGTGTCTGGTTACCAAATGCTTACCCTCTTACTGCTGAAACTGTCATTGGCAAAAGTGGTAAAGAAATAATTTAAAAAATTATAGATACTAGATACACTATTATGAAATGTAACTATACATTTTATATAATCATAAATATATATAAAAATATTAAAAGAATTAAAATAGTCAAGGCCTATAGGGATCTTGAGTTGGCCAGGATAATTTTGCCTGTTTTTACCTTGAAGAGCTCACACAAAAGTAGAAAGATAACTTTGAATCTCAAAAGCTAGATTTTATGTGGATATGAACTAGACAGATGAAGAACTAATTAAACTGACACCTGGGGCAATGACAAAAACAAAGATAAGACCTTGTACATCAGTTTATTGTCAGACAGCTTCGTTCTCTTTAGAGTTGCTCTTAACAGCTCTTAAGGATTTCCCACATGCAGTAAATACTACACTGTTGCCTATACATCCTGAAGATGAGCCTTCTCTTCCATTGTTTCTGGAGCAGTGACTATAGGTTTCTTCCCTACTATCAGCATTAACCTCTTTGCTTGGCATCTTTCTCTCTCCAAGCTGTCTGTGTCCCTGGGAAGCTGTTGGTGTGCTCTGCTGTTTTTCCATAATAAGCAAACTCTCTCACTCTGCTCAAGGGGATCAACTTGATTCAAAGCACAACTGCCAGTACAAGACTTTGTCCCTGCTGTCCAGCAGCACCCTTGCAGAAGACACAGTATAGGACATAGCAAACAATGAATAAATCAACCAACACTTGTGACAAATCTGGAGGACTCAATCTAGAAGATTATCATAGGTTTAAAAAAAATTAGAGTTATAAAGTGTTGTAGGTGGTGATCTGAGACTTCCCTTCTTTTGAAGGAGTATATATCTGAAGAAATGTAACATGTATTCCTACCTGCTGTGAATGTTTGTACAGAAAACAGAACAGAACAAAACAAAACCCTTGCAAGCAGTAAAATAATACATAATTTTCCTCTGTGTTATTAAAGTAACTTAAAAGCACATAAGTAATAAGACACTTTATCTGTTTGTTACTTATTAAGCAGACAATTTGCTTCCTGAGAGACAAAAAACTCATTTTTTTTAAAGGTTTTTCAAGGCTACAGTCCTCAAGGCATTGATGTCATGCTGCAGTGCTGCCACACTAGCCATGTTCTGGGGAATAAGAAAGAAAGATACACGCCTTATTGGTCAGTCATCCACAGCACTTGGCAACTGAGAGGCAGTTGATGAATTTGGAAGCAGGTTTTTGTTACAAGATGTTCCTAGTAGACACCATCCAGCATAAAATGGGTTTCTATTCTAACAAATAATGCAAGGTAGATGGCATAATGCCATTTATCTTTTTCTTCTCTTTTCTATTGATTTGGATTTGAAAGAGCTGTGAATATTTAGAAAATAGTAAATCCTCATCAAAGTAGCTATTGACAAATGTTTCAGAAAGTGAACAACTTTCTGAAGACTGTACTTTGTCAAAGGTTTAAAACAAACTAGTCAATGATTTTTTTTTTTCCCAAACCATTGAAGATTTTTTTTCTTTCTTTTTGCTAAGTAATAGGCTATTAGAGATGCACTAAATCACTGAAGCATTGGACAACTAATCATACTGATTGACGAGGTAAAGTATATACTTGACAACTACCATTCAGTAAATATAGCTTGAAGTTAAATTGTATGTTTTGAAAAACAGTGTTTCCTTTCAGGACTTTTTAATCCATTAAACCCACTGTCACAAAATATCACTGATGCCAAGAATTTACTAGGTATCAAAAATGACGAATCATTTATGTGGATGGAGGGAACATCCACACTCCTATTAGATAAGGCTAAGATTTTTATTCTTAATTTTTTTTTTCTGAAGAATGTGGTATTTGATCTTCTAGTTAAATCAGTGAGAGCATCTCAGGACTATAAACTCATGTTCAGAAAATAAACAGCCATTAAATTTATGAGGCAGAGGAAGAAAAGAAAAAAATCAAGCTATTCTGCAGCTGTAGGATACTGCTGGATTTCTTGTGACTTCCTGTCAAGCACCTAGCACTAGTCAAGTTTAAGAGGAAGGTGATGTATTACCTGCAAGTCATTTCAGTAGATGTAAAGTCATAAGTATTGCACCTTGACTTTCATCTCTCTCTGGACAGGTTCTATTTTTAAGATTTGTAAATTCTGTCTCTTCTATTCCCATCCCCCCATTTCCTTCACAACTTTTTCTTAGCACTGTGTTCTTGGAAGTATTTGCTATGAAGAGCATAGCTCTCTACTTCTCTCTGCTTCATCTCTCTGCAGCTAGCCATACTCAAAAGCAGGCAACCGGATGTACAAACCTTTGAAGTAAGTGTTGTTACAGCTTTCACATTGACCTTCTTTCTGACCTTCTTCCGTAATCAATACTTATCCTCTCTTCCTGATTATTCTTCTTCTGAATGCAGACAAAATGACTATTGTAAGTATGGGATAAGAACCTTTCAAAGAGATGTGTTTTCAATGAACAGAAATTCTGTGTTTGGTGCCAGTAATCATGTGCCTGTAAATTGGAAAACCCTGGTACTTAGTGAGAAGTGTATCATCACTATTTACCTTTATTAAAGGACATTCAATTGCTTTTGTACATCTATAGATCTGTGTTGCTTCAGGCTGTTCAAATGACTCCTGAATCTGCTAGTGAAAATATATTGTCTAAGAAAAATTACTGCATTCTCCCAATTGCAAAAACATTGCCATTCCATTCTTATGCCCTTGTAACTTGCTACTGTCTGTCTTCAAGATTTAAGGTATTTTGAAATATATGGAATTGCTTCATTTCATTTGTTATCATGCATCAAATAATCATAGAGTGTTCTCAGAAGGCTAAGGAGTTGCAGTTTTGTGAAAAATTATTCATGGCTATCATAAAAGTATCTCTCATATTGATGACAGTCTATTCCATTATTAAATTACCAAAATAAATTATATTGACACATAATGACTGAGATGCACAAAGGGAGAGACAGGCAGCTGATAGAGGGAGAATACAATCTTCAAGAACAAGAATGCGGCCACCAAATTTTTATTTATTTATATCGACATCTAAACTTGGAAACAAAACAAAAAATATTAAAAGTAATTTGAAAAAAGAATCAGATACACATTTCAAAATAATGCAAGGAAGTTGCCAGAGAGAGATTATCGAGTAACCTGCATATTGCATGACGATCTGATTCAAAGACTAGTAAAACATAGAATGGTTGTGGAAAATAATATAAAACCATACTTTGTCCAGCCAAAAATGTACATTTGGTGTTAAGCCTGATCTACATGAAGTATAGAATTTAAGCAGTAATTTATATGGTTCATAATGCACAAATGGACCCATGTTTGAAGCAGCATACAACTATATTGACCTCATGAAAAGAATCCTTGAGCAATTGAAGTGAGTTACTGTAGAAACATCAAATATAGCTGTATTAGCCTACATGAAACTGAAGTTTCTTTATGAAACCTACCACTCAAAGTGATCATGAAGCAACATCAAATATGGTTTGACTTTAAATTAAGTACTGAATGTCAAGTTTGGTTTTTTTTACAGTTGAGTGGAATCACTGCCAAATTGGTCTCAAATAAGACATTTTTCTAACTGCACTTCTTGAAAAAGTTCCCACGATACATATTTTTCCACACCTTACTTAGAGGACTAAATGACCTTTAAATGTCCCTTTCAAGCCAAACTATTCTATGATTCTATGATAGTCTGACCTCAATGGGTGCATAAATTTGCTGACACAGGCAGAGTACCCTGCAAAGAATGCTTGTCCCACAAAGTTATAGCAGAAGGAATTTTTCATGACCAATTTGATTCTATCTTGACCCAGTGACTGGTTTGATACATGGTAGTATATACTAAGTAATTATATTCAGTCATGAAATGGCTGTGACACGTGTCCTCAGACTGCCTTCCCTTGATATGTGAAGGTGGATCCTGATAAGTGAGGGGCCACCAAAGAGCCCATTGTACCTCATCTAGAGAACAGGGGGTGATTCCTGACTTTTTGGCATAGGGATAAAGCCAATAGTGCCAGCAGTGCATCAACACAGTGCAGCCTGACGTGTTTTGCTCTGCAAAGGCTAGAAGTGGCATAAATATGGGCACCTTTCCATCAGCCCTTGTGGACTACTGTAGGGCATGACCAACTCCAGTATTCATTGGAAACTTAATTTAATGTCAGGCAGACAGATGAAGTGGTTGGATTTAGCTTCCCAGATAAACTGCTTGAATTCATTGTCTCAGGTGCGTAGTAAAGCATCCTACTGAACATGATTTTTAGATTTAGCATTGAACCTTGGGCTCTCTTTTGCTGTATGGCAACACCTGTGCTGTATGTAACAAGAATATCACCTTAGGAGGAAAAGACACAGTTCAATTTTATTAACATTTCTAATGTTTAATTGCAACACAGGCCAAAATGAATCAGAGCTATAGGAGGTGAATAAACAGAAAGTGATTAGTGATGCACGTAAATAACTTTTCTTCTCATGGAGCTGCAGTTAGGCTATGTGAGAATGAAAAAGATCTTTATGGTGCTATGGAGGCAGAACGAATTAGTACATTGAGTAAGGTTGCAGACCAGCCTTTTGTTTATATTACTGGGTGATTTTCATAGTGTTAAAGATTAATAGAGCAGAGTCTCTCATCTGTATCTGTTCAGCACTCAATAAGCTGGGCAGTATGTGTTTTAAGAGAGATGAAGGAAAAATGAGAGGAAATTTTGTCTCACTCAATTTTCTTGTGCGCTAATGCTGAGGTCAGGTTATTTACTGGAGAAGACCCTGCCAAAATTGTGCTTGCAATATCTCCAACACAGAGTGGCTTAAAGCAAGTCAGTCCTGCTTCTGCAGAAGATACGGTATTTAAAAGACTTGAGTATACACTCCTGCTTTGCATTAGGGAAGGAAGAAATGCTGTCTTCCTTTTGATCAAACAGTGTGGTGGTGCATTGCTTAAGGACAGGATGTTTTTTAAAAGTTACTTAAGATTTGCTGTTAGTTAGACTTGCAGTTTTCTTGGTGATGTCGTTCATTACAGGTAGATTTCTGTCTCTGTAGTACTAAATAACAATTTCCATGCAGCTCAATTTTTTTGTTGACACAGTTTCACTCTTTTATAGAATAATTTGATTGATTTCTGCAGTATGTCAGATTAAACAAAATGCCAGGAATTATGTGAAGATTTTCAAACTGTTGTCCTTCTTCAAGTGCTCTCACAAAGATTGCACTTTTTCTTCTCAGAGATCTCAGCTTTGTAGCATCTGAAATGCCCCATCCTCCTTTAGATAGAGTTTTAGATATGCTGTGATAGAAAAAAAAAATACCGATAGCTAGATCAATAGTAAATTAAATTTTTCTATGAGTGTTTCCAAATGAGCTTCTGCTGAAGGTTACATTCAGTGCAAGGACACCATTGCTTGTATTTTATTCTGAAGACTGTTGAAAAGGACACAAAAAACCCTTTTTCTGCTTTAACATTATTTTGATGATGACCTAAAGAGCCAAGGGCCAGTCTCAAGGGATCTGTGACAGCAGCATCTCAAAGTACCCAGAAAAAAGTCAATATCAGTGCTGAACTCAGAACCAGAAAGGTAAAGCTTCAAGCTGAAATCTTGCATAAGAAGACAAAGCTAAACTTATCTAAAGTCATCAGGATTGCTCTGAACCCTAGCAAGCGTTCCCATGATGTTTGTTAAGATTTGAGAGTTACCAAAGAAGACAGCAAAAGGCATAGGGATATGAAATTCAGTTTTATGAGGTTTAGCTTTCTAGCACCCATTATCCTTTGCAAATGCAAAATATAGAAGAGATAAATTCTAAAGCAAGAAAAATCCTCCTACTGCTGACTTTGTATGTCTATGTGTCTGTGCATATATATCTAAGAAAAATGTGAGAAAATATTAATGAGAGTGCAGTTTCTCAGTTTAAGCACTAGATATGATTTTAATTACATCATCTCTTCCTTGATATTCACAAGATACAAAGATCAGAGGTGGAAAACACAGAGTAGGAAAAAATATTCTATGCTATTAAAACATCTTTTGTTGTGATGTTCTCATCTTTCCTTTTGCTTCATATTCCAGTTTTCTGAGTTCTGCTGTATGTGTTTCTTCTTGTAATTTTTACAATGTTTTAATGTGCAATTGCTTTCACTGTTGACCTGAAAGATTCTAGGAATTTGTTAGATGTTTTGTGTGTATAGCACTCAGATCACTGTAGTCAAAATCTGTGAAGAAAACAAGGCTTACACAACTACACTAGTCCTAGCTTAACAACATCTGAATATACCTATTGACAAGTGGGTTTTGTGTAGTACTTCATTTATGTGTGAAAACATGAGAACAATTGTTGATATTGAAGAGAAAAGAAGATGTTGTGGTAGTAGAGTTACAGGACCAATTTTAAAATTGGCTTTGACAACAGAAAGGATTTGTCTGTGCCAGAACAGTGTCAAAGGTTCAAGGCAGCTGTGAGTGAATTGCTGAATCTACATATTTGAAGGAAGATCAGGTGTAGGAGGAGAACTGCAGCATATTGTACCATTGTCCCAGGGGAGCTATGGAAGAAAGGCAGATAAGGAAAGCCACTCGCCAGTATGATGTTGAAAAAAAAATCTCTTGTGTTAGTAGGTAAATCTGCCCTCTTATATAAAAATTTTAAAACAAATTAATAGTAAGTTAGAAATAAACAGAAACAGCTGTTAAGCATCTTTTGAGTATTACTTTTGATGAATTTCATTTGTATAAATATTGGCTAGCCATCTATCCAGTGTTGCATTGGATTAATTTGTATGAATGCATTAATTTGAATAAACCTTTACCCTTGTCTGACACAAGTACCAGTTGCTCCATCTCTCACCTTTGTCTTCGTTAATTTTATATGCATGGAAAAGCTGTAGGAAATATTATCAATATTTCATTTTAAACAAACTTCACTTTTAATCTATGGTAAGACATCTTTTCTTAATGTTTTAATTTTCCCTAAAATAATCTCTGTCAATTCATTCCTTTCTCAATCAGAATGTGCCATGGTAATGTTTATTGCTACATCTTTCATCTTTCTTATCCGTATACTTTGCATTGCTTACTTGAATGAGTATATTTACTTTCTTTGAAAAAAAATTATGTTCAGTAAAAAAGAAATTATAAAATTCAGGTACTAATTGTAATTTTGCAACCAATTCATCACAGTTTTTGATGTGGATTTTA
>WBNH01007553.1:0-23894 GCA_013401255.1 Urocolius indicus
GCCAGGGGCCGGGGCATGTGACAGATGCCCGAATAGCTGCGACCCACTTCTGCCGCTGCCCCTCGCCCCTCGGCTTGCCCCGGGGTGCTCAGTCCTGCGGGACCCTCCTGGCAGGGCACCTTTGGGCGCTGCTACCAGCTGATGGAGGTGACCAGCGGCAGAGTCTACGCGGGCAAGGTCATCCCCCGAGCCCGGCTCGCTGCGGGGGACATCGGGGACAGGGTGAGTGTGGAGGGGAAGACTCCAGGGAAAGGGGGATGATGCCCACGGGTACCCCACAGCCTTTCCCTTGCGGCTTCTCCTTCCTTCCCGGGTCACCGGGTGGGTTCCTGCCCGCTTCTCCCCGAGGGTTTGTCCTGGGGGGAGCGTCTCCAGCTCCAATCCCCCGAGGGTCTTGCCCGAGTTAACACCGATGCAGGTACAGCGGGAGCAGGAGCTGCACGACCGCCTGCGCCACCGCCACATCGTCCGTCTCTACGGGCACTTCACCGACCGCAGCCACTTCTACCTGCTGCTGGAGCACTGCAGCCGAGGGGTGAGCGAGCACCGGAGCCCCAGGGACACAGCAGCGCCGTGCCGGGGCTTTGGCAGAGCTGAGCCGATGTGTCGTTCCCTCCTCAGAGCCTCGCACACATCCTGCGGGCTCGCGGGAGGCTGCGGGAGCCGGAGGTGCGTTATTACCTGCGGCAGATCATCGCGGGGCTGCGCTACCTGCACGGACACGGCATCGTCCACCGCGACCTCAAGCTGAGTGAGTGGGGTGATGGAGAGAAGGGGAGATGAGTGATGGGGAAGCTGAAGGGGAGCTGCACCGGCCCTGCTCGGGCTCATCTCCCACCACAGGCAACTTCTTGGTGACTGAGCAGATGCAGGTGAAGATCGGAGACCTGGGGCTGGCACAGCGAGAGGCACCGGCCGCTCGGCGCTGGGGGTGAGAGGGGCTGCAGGAGGGGTGATGCCAAGGGTTTGCTGATGCCAGGGGGGGTGCTGCTGCCAAGGGAAGGTGCTGTAAGCTCGGGGCTCATCCTGCTCGGCTCCCCAGGGCTCTGTGCGGGACACCCGGTTACCTGGCCCCGGAGGTGCTGGACCGAAAGGGACACGGGGTGCCCTCGGATGTGTGGGCTCTGGGCTGTGCCATGTAAGCAGGGAGCTGGAGGGTGGGCAGGGGGGCAGCAGGGAGGGGAGGAGGGGGTGCTCCCAACCCCACTGAGCAGCCAGACATCCCCCCAGGTACACGGTGCTGACAGGCAGCCCCCCGTTCCAGGCGGCTCGGCGGCAGGAGCTGTACCGGCGCATCCGCGCAGCGCGGTACCCGCCGGCCCCAAACCTCTCGCCCCACGCCCGGGCTCTCGTTGCTCACTTGCTGACCCCCGAGCCCACTGCACGGCCCAGCCTGCAGGATGTGCTGCACCACGGCTTCTTCACTCAGGTGAGTGGCCAACGGAGGGGGCTGCAGAGCCCCGGGAGGGACGGGACGGGGGGGTCAGTGCTTCTGGCTCCGCAGGGCTTCACACCGGCCACGCTGCCGCCCCGCGCCTGTCGCTCTGTGCCAGTCTTCATGGGACAGGACCTGCTGTGGCAGTGGCTGCGGGGGGTGGTTGTGGCACTGCAGAAGGGGTGGCTGTGCCAGGAGCACCAGGAATCAACCCCCCAGCCCCGCTCCTGCAACCCCAAGGAAAGGGCAGCAGCCATCTCCTCCCACCCCGAAGGAGCAGCTTCCTCAGCAGGGCCCGAGCCAAGCAAGCAGCTGCTTGGGAAAAGCTTTATTAGTGGTAGGAACTGCCTCAAATCCAGCCACTGAAACAAGGAGGGGAGGGGATGTGACCGGGATGAAAGGCACACACCAGTTTGCCCTTCCAAAAGGTTAACAGGAATGAAAAAAACCCACAGAAGAAAAGCCCCAAATCTACAAGGGGTCTCACCTCCCTGCCAGCCTGGGTGGGATGGGGATGGGGGGGCTGCAAGGGAAGATGCAGCTCCAGTGAGCCTGGTGTTGCTTCAGGGGATCCTCCTGCACAGGGATGGGCAGCAGGTTCTCCTCCTCTGCCTGGCTGCAGCCTCCAGCAGCACCTCACCCCACAAGCCAGCAGCAGGAAGAGGGAACAGTTATCCCTGGGCTGGAAGGAGGGAGGAAAGTGTGTGGTTCCTCTGTAAGCTCAAGTAAAACATGACAATGAAAAGACTCAAGAGTGTCAATTCAGGGCAGTGCCCAAATCACGGGGTAGGGACAAAGCCACGAGGCTCAAATGTGGCCCCAGAGAGCACTGAGGTGCTGTGTGTGTGTGTCAGAGCAAGAGGGGATGGGGCAGGGAGGGTGTCACACGGGGGAAGCTGGGGCTGGGAGGTGACAGCAACCACTTTGTCTGCACTTGGGGGGAGCTTTCTTCCAAGAAAGGATGCCAGAGCCTGTGGTGAGGAGGAGAAGCAAAGGGAAGAGGCTGGATGGGGAGGGAGAACCTGGGGAGGGGCAGCAGCCCCCACACACTGCTGGGGCCAGGCTGGGGGGGTGTGAGCACAGAGACTCAGCCTCTCACCAGCACCCTCCGTGTGCTCAAAGCACAGCAGAGCTGCAGAGGGGGATCCCACAGCTCTCCAAGGGTCTCAGCACCCAAGCTTGGGGTGAGGTGATGGGATATGGCCTCAGGACCTCCCTCAGGCCAGCCAGAGCTCACAGCTCCCTGCACAGCCTGAGGAAGCTGCCTCTCCTGCTCCTGCCCCTCACACTCGCTGCCAAACCCCTGCCCAGGCCCTGTGTGACTCTTCCAGTGAACAAAACCCCAACCTGGCCTTTGCCCTGGGGCTCAGTGCTCCCCTCAGCAGCTCTGACCCCCAGCCCAGCAGAGCTGCCTGCCTGCAGGGCCTCACAGAGTGAGGGACACCGTGCCATGCCGTGCCACACCACACCATGCTGGCACCAGTTTTAGGGTTCCTGGGGACAGTGGAACAGCTGGTGGGGGGGTGAGTAGCTGCTCCCAAGGCTGGGCAAAGGGCTGGCTGCCAGCCCCAGCCCCATCTGGGCACCGTGCCCAGATCCTGGCTGCTCAAGGCCTGGCACAAAGCCCACTTGGTATTTTTATCCCAGTGTTGTTTGAAGCTGTGCTACTACGTGTCACTGAGATGTGACAGGAGCGTGACAGCCCCTGCTTGGGCTTGGCTTGTTTTGTTTTCTTCCACAATCCTCCCCTGTCCCACCCTGGCTTAGAGCTGACAGCAATAGCAACACCCTCTGGCACCACGACCTCAGCTCAGGAGGCATCTCAGCTCAGGGGCTGGGAAGCTCCCCCCACAGTGAGACCCCAGCAGCTGGATGCAGCCTGGGGCAAGGTCTGAGGTCCCAAGGACACCCAGTATGTGGGGGCCAAACTCCACTCCCCATCCCCTCTGCTCTGCAAAGGGCCATATCCATTATCTCTGCCCCCCTCCCAGGCCAGCTGCCCCAGCACAGACAGCAGAGGAGCTCAGGGCAGGATGTTCCAGTAAATGCAAAGGGTTTTAAGCTCTAGGATCTTTCCCATCTTTATTCCAGTCTCCAGCTGCCTAAAGACCAGAGCAGGACTCCCAAAGCTTGTTTCAGAACAGTTAATTCTGCCCCTGGGGCACCAAACAAGCCCAAGCCCAGTGGGAAGTCTCATTGCTTAAAAAGGGACGTTTTCAAATCATGATTGAAGTTGTGTGAGTCCCCTCACCCTCCCTCCCTGCTACAAACGAGGCTGAAACTCACCCTCGTGCAGAAATCAGGTTGAAAGTTCAGCCAATCTGTGTGGGTTAGCACCAGCCCCCTCAGGGGGTGACACAGGGGATTCCACTCCCTTGGCAGAGCTGTCGCTGCAGAGCCCCAAGAGAGGGGCTGGACAAGACTCCTGAAGCTCAGGGGATGAGCTCAGAGGAAGATTTCAGAGCAATAGCTCGAGGCAGGAGCTGGCCCAGGATGTGTTTTAGGGACAGAAGGACCTGGGAGAGGACTAGTGTGTAGACAAAGGAGCTGGCTTGGCTCAGATGGGCCGGAGCAGTTTCTCAGCAGGCAGAAGGCAGCGAGTTGCTCTCCACCTTCAGCCCTTTGCTGGCCAGGAAAGCATCCTGCTTGGGTTCACGGCCCAGGAACTTCTTCAACATGTCAGAAGCATCCAGGGAACCCCCAGGATGCAGGATGCAGTTCCTGTAATCCATGCCCACCTGCAAGGGGAAGAAGGGGGCACACGTGGCACAGCCGCCCTTCCCTTTGCCACCGCCAAGGGCCGGGCCAGGCCGTGCTCCCTACCTTACAGTTCATGATCCCCTCCTGCTTGAAGCGTGTGTGGAACATATCCATGGAGTACACCTCACTCCAGAGGTAGCCATAGTACTGGGCATCATAGCCCCCTGCTAAGTGGCCAAATGTAGCAGGCATGTTGGTACCTGTAGGGCAAAGGAAGGGAAAGGCTGTTGGAATGCTTCACTGCAGTGGAGCAGGCACAGGGGCAGCTTGGTGACAAGCCCAGGGGAAGCAGGGAAGAACTTTCCTGTTCTTTTTTTCTGGTGTTGGCAAGGGTAATTGTATGAGGTTGGGCTACCTCCAACCCCAGGCACTGCTTCAGGCTGGGGCAGAGGGGCTGGGAAGCTGCTGGAGGGAAAGGGCCTGAGGGGGTGATGCCAGCAGTGGAGCAGGAGCCAGCAGAGTGCCCAGGGGGGAAGAAGGGCAAGGGCAGTCTGGCTGGGATCAGCACTGGGGTGGCAACAGGAGCAGGGCAGGGATTGTGCCCCTGTGCTGGGCCCTGGGGAGGCTGCAGCTCCAGGGCTGGGATCAGTGCTGGGCTCCTCACTCCCTGCCACAGGGACACTGAGGGGCTGCAGCGTGGCCANTTGGAGCGGAGGCAGAACTGTTTCCCTGAGAGGGGTGTCAGCCCCTGTGCCAGGCTGCCCAGGGAGCTGGGGCAGTGCCCAGCCCTGGAGGGATCCCAAAGCCGTGGGGCTGAGGTGCTGAGGGCTGTGGGTCAGTGCTGGGCTGGGCAGGGTGAGGGCAGGGCTGGGACTGCAGCAGCTTCAGCAGCTTTGTCAACCTAAACAATTCCACGATTCAGCCCTGCTTTTCCTGGAGCCAGCAGAAACTGTCCCCGTTGAGCCAGCCCAAAGCCTCAGCCTTGAAGAGAACCCACTGAGCCAAGCTCACAGGCCAGGCCCAATGTGAGCAGAACTCCCCCTCCAAGCTGCAGGGTACCTGGGGTGGCAGGAACACCCAGCACCTCCTCACACAGCCGGGCAAACACCTCCACGGGATCAGCCTTCGTCTGGGTGTGCAGTGCCTGGTCCACCTTGGCCAGGACGATCTGGCGCAGGTTGAAGAGCCCTGTTGCCAAAGGAAGAGGCAAACTCAGTGGCAGGCAGATGGAATTCCTTCCCCCTATCCCTTGTCACCAAGGAGAGTAAGGTAAAGCCTTTCCTCCACTCAGCCAGGTAGCCAAGAGTCTCCTTCCCCTCCCCATGCACAGGGGGACACCAGGGTGAGGCTCTGCCCTCTCCTCTGCCTCTTCCCTCTGCAGGTCCCCACCTGTGTTTGCCTGTCTGGATTTAATGAGCTTCTCCAGCAGCTCATCAGGGATGGGGCTTCCAGTTTTGTAGTGCTTGGACATCCTCAGCAGTGGCTCCTTCTCCCACACCCAGTTCTCCAGCATCTGCGACGGGGCCTCCACAAAGTCCCGCTCCACGTGCGTCCCACTGAACATGGCAAACTCAGCCTGGGAGACAGGGTCAGCTCAGAGCTGGGCAGCACTCAACTACCCCCTCAAAGAGAGCACCAAGAGGGGAAAGGGAACAAAGCAACCCTGTGGGAGCCCTTACCTGAGAGCACAGCTGGTGCATGACGTGCCCAAATTCGTGGAAGTAGGTCTCCACCTCGTCGTGCTGCAGCAGGGAGGGAGCATCAGGGGTGGGCTTGGTGAAGTTGGCCACCATGGCAGCCACTGAGATCTGGCGGCTGGAGTCTGGCAGGAGGCAGCCTGGCTGCAGGCCAAAGCAAGCTGCATGCCCATATTTCCCTTCCCTAAAGGGGGAAGAGGAGGGTTTGTTAGGTGGATCTTCCCTCCACAGCGTTTCACAAAGCACTGTGGTGCTGCTCAGAGCTGAAGGTCCTGGTGGCCTCGTGTTCCTGGGACAGCCCTGCCCATTGCTAAGGGGGAACAGGCACAGGCTGGAACACAAGAAGTCCCATCTAAACACAAGGAGAAACACCTTTGGTGCTGAGCTGAGGGAGCCCTGGCCCAGGCCACCCAGGGAGGTTCTTTAGGAGGTTCCCAAACCCATCTGGACACGTTCCTGTGCCCCCTGAGCCAGGGGAAGCTGCTTGAGCAGGGGCTGGATGAGCTCTGCAGGGCCCTTCCAGCCCCCACCATTCTGTGATTCACTCCCTCTGCACATCCATAAGCAGGAAGGCCTCTTGCCCAGGCAGGTGCCAGGCTCTGCTCTCCCTTCCCCAGCCTCCTCCATCCCTTCAGCTCACCGTGGGTACAGGTCCAGGTAGAATTTGCCGATGGTCTCCCCGGATGAGGTGTCCTTCACCGTGTAGAGCTGGACGTCCTCGTGCCAGACCTGAGCTTTCTCTTCCAGGTGGAAAGTGAGCCCTAGGAGCTCTTGGTAAATAGCCAGCAGGCCTGTGGTGACCACCTGCATGGGGAAATACTCCTTCAGCAGATTCTGGTCCACGCTGTACTTGGTCTCCTCCACCTGGTTCATGTAATAGCGCATGTCCCAGGCGTTGATGCGGTTGTCGAACTCCAGCCCACGCTTCTCACACTCTTTCTTTTTCAGGTCCAAGATCACAGCTCTTTCCTTTTCCCCAAGAGGTTTCAGCTTCTGGGCCAGCTCATCTAGGAACAACCAAGGCAGGCAAGGGTCAGTTCTCAGGGCTGGGCAGCACCCTCAAGCCCAGCACATGCCCCTGCTCTCCCTGTCCCAGCCAGGTGCTGTACCCAGGAAGGTGGCCACTGTCTGGCTGCTTTTAGCCATGTTCATCTCCAGCACAAAGTCTGCATGTGTGTTGAAGCCCAGCAGACTGGCTTTCTGAGCCCTCAAGTCCACCAGCTCCTTGAGGATCAAGCAATTCTCCTGCAAGGTAAGAGAGTCAGAGAAAAAGGTGAAGTGTCACACATGAGTGAGAAAGGAAACACGAGCCCCAGTGTGGAAAACAGCCCAAAACTCAAGAGAGAGCCCTTCAGTGCCTGGGCCTGAGCTGTTATCTTGTCCAGTCCTGCTGGCAAGAAGCAAAGTCCACCTACCTCTTTGCACCTGGAGTTGAACATCTCCTCCACCTTCCTCCTTGTCTCTGGCACGTAGCACTTCTTCAGAAGAGGGAAATAGTGAGGGTATTTCAAGGTGACTTTCAGCTTACCATCCTCTGTCTTCTCCAGGGAGTTTAGGAAGTCCTCAGGGAGCCCCCCTGAGAAAAGAGCATATGGGACTGATGGGAGAGAGCCCAGGAACAGGGCTTCAGCAGCAGAGAAAGGAGAGAGCTCCATACCTAGTTCTTCCTTCGAGAAGGGCAAGTAGGTGGTGTCCTCGTTGAGGTTCTTGTTGAAGTCTATGCAAAGCACACTCAGTTTTTTCTTAATAGCTTTGATTTTCTTTAAAATACAGATGAATAGAGAAAAATCAGTCCAGAGGGGGAAGTCAAACAGCCCCATTCAGCATCTCCAGCCTGCCTGCTGAGCTGCCCAGCAGCCCACTCCTGGCTTTTATTCAAACACGACGCTGCAGAATTAATTGCACACGGGTGCTGAGCTCTCAGCCTGGAACAGGCTCCCTTTGATCACACCTGGTAGGAGAGCAGCCACCTCAGCAAGATCCCAGCCATCTCCTGCCAGCTCAGGAGCTGCAGGTGTTGAAGCAACAACCTCCTCGACCCTTGTTTCATTTCACCTTCTCTTTTAGTTTTAACCCAGCAGCCAGCTCCTTCCCTGAGCCTCTGGCATGTGGTTAAGAGAAGGGGACCCTGAGGGGCTCAGCCCCTCCAGCCTGCTCACCCCAACCCCAGCATGGGGCTTAGAATCATAGAATGATAGGGTTGGAAGGGACCTCCAGAGGTCATCTAGTCCAACCCCAACTGCTTCCCCAACTACCTATGTGCAATTTCAGGCTCTCAGGAGTCCTTCAGTTCCCACTGTCAACCCCACTGGAGAGGAGAGGAGAGGAGAGGAGAGGAGAGGAGAGGAGAGGAGAGGAGAGGAGAGGGGAGGAGAGGGGAGGAAGGGGGAGGAGATGNAGAGGAGAGGAGAGGAGAGGAGAGGGAAAAGGAAAAGATGTGACCAAGAACACCCAAAGTCACAGGAATCAGAGGCAAAACTCCAGAGGCTGAGCCTCAGTTCTCTGCTCTAACATCACCCTGTCCCAATAGCCCTGCAAGGCCTCCTCCTGTGTGTGCTTCCTTTGAGTGCTGAGATCTCACCTCCTGTGTTTCCTCAGGGAGATGGAGGCCATTTCTCTTCCCCAGTTTGATCAGCCTCTCCAGGTATCTCTTTGCTTCGGGCTTCAGCGAAGCGCTCTCAGCTTTCTCCTGTAAAATCAACCCACGGGCACAGGGATCAGGTGTTGCAGGAACTTGGTATCTGGGAGGAGCTGGGGTTATTGTAACATCAGTGACCCAGAAGTAGATGAAAACAGCCCAAAAGAAGGCTTTGGTTTGGTGCAGTAGCTCCTACTGCATGGCTTTAAGCACTTTGGCTTTCCTCTGCAGTGCAGCACTACCCAGGGTGTTACTCAAACCCCTTCTTGTGTGAGGCAGGATGGGTCTATAAACAGTTTCACCAAGGGGCTGAGCCCTCAAACCCCAATTCTCCAGTTCCCCACTAACAGCTGGACCATCCTGTCATAGTCACACAGTGATTCAGATCCAGGTCTCATTCCCTTCTAAGCTATGAGACGAGGGAAGAGGGTTTGTTGTCATTGCAGTTGCCCTGCTCAGGGGTATCACTGTCAGAGCATCCTCCCAGGGCACACACCTGGAGCCAGACAATCCTCTGGTACACATCTTGCCTCATGCTCATCTCCACATCAAACTCTGAGAGCTTCTTGTCAGCCTCAGTGCTCGCTGCACGGATGTCCTTGCAAGGAGAGACATGCTGGGGGAAGTCCAGCATGTTCCTACGGACTGGAGAAGAAAGAAGAGGGATTACAGAGGAGATGGCTTCATGTCCCAGAGCTGCTGGTGAGTGGGAGTGCAAACAGAGAGCCTGTGTTAACTAGGAGCTGGTTTGACAGCCCCAGAGCCTGACCTGTCTGCCTACACAAAGGAAATGCAAAGGCAAGCTGCTGCCATCAGACAAACCCAGCGCTGTCCTCTCTGCACACCCCTCATTCACCCCTTCCTGCAGCTGAGCACATCTGTCCTGATTTCCCACTGCAACCCATCTTCTCACACAACTCCCTCGAATGTCAGCCCTGTGAAATCTCAAAGCCTTTCACAGGATGGTGGTGGGCTGGAAGGGCCCTGCAGAGCTGCTCCAGCCCCAGCCCCTGCTCAAGCAGCTTCCCCTGGCTCAGGGGGCACAGGAACGTGTCCAGCTGGGGTTGGAAACCTCCTGAGAAGAAGCCTCCACACCCTCCCTGGGCAGCCTGGGCCAGGGCTCCCTCCCCTCAGCACCAAAGGACTTGCTCCTCCTGTGCCAGGGGCACTGCCTGTGTGCCAGCCTGTGCCTGTTCCCCCTTGTCCTGTCACTGGCCACCACACAACACACACTGGCCCCATCCTCCTGACACCCACCCTTTAGGGACTGATCAGCATTGGTGAGATCCCCCTGAGCTCAGGCTTCTCTTCTCCAGCCTGAACAGCCCCAGGGCTGCAGCCTTTCCTCCTCACACACATGTTCCATCCCCTCAGCATCTTGGTGTCCCTGCACTGGCCTCTCTACAGCAGTTCCCTTTCCCTCTGGAGCTGGGGAGCCCAAAGCTGGCCACAGGACTCCAGATAAGGCCTCAGAAGGGCAGAGCACAGGAGGAGCAGAACCTCCCTCACACTGCTGCCCACACTCTACTTTATGCACCCCAGGATGCCACTGGCTTTCCTGGCCCCAACAAAAGCTCCTATCAGTAGTTGCAATAAGCACAGGCTGCTATGCTGGCAGACACACAGGCAGCACCACTGCAGGACTCCTTTAGTGAGATGACCAGGCTAAAAGCATCACACCTTTACTGCAGGCACTCCTCCAAAGCCACCACATCCCAGGCATGCTCTGTCCTGACCTACCTCCATTTTAGAAGTGAAAACAGGCAGAACATTCCCTGCCCAACCTCAAATAACACAACTCCAGAGGGAAGGTGCTGCCCTCCAGGCATGAGAACTCTCCACCCAGCAGAAAGTGAGCAGGCAGCTACTCCCTGCTGCCCAGGGAAAGTGCTGACAGTTTTGCTGAAGTTAACATTACCCCTGCTTAGTAAGGGCTTTTCCTCTTATTTCAGGGGAAAAGAAGAAATCAGAGAGAAGAAGAGGCATTCAGACTGGCTTCTGCTTCCTACAGGTGTGACACCCCATGAGGTCAGGATGGCTAACAGATGCCAGGAGGCAGGAGAAGGGCTGCCTGCCTTTGGCACTCTGCTGCTGTAAATCATCAACCAGAGGTACATCATCTGTCAGCACAACACAGTCATGAAATATGAAAGCCCTAAAATGACAGGAGTGTTTGCACAAGGCACACAAGAGATCGATCTGCTGTCTTGGGTGGTAAACAAAAAACAACAAGAGCTGAAGGTTTCTCAGATCATCTGAATCATCTCTGCTGATGGGAAATTCTTCCCACTGCTACACCTTGGCATGTCAAAGCAGGAGACAACCTTGGAAACCTGAGCAACTCCTGCTGCCAAAGTCCAGTCCTTGTTTGTGACAAATGTGCTCTATTCTTTGTAGTTACACCTAGCTGTATAAACATGAACTGGCAAACACCCAACATCCAGCTGAGGGAGCCAAGGGAAGGAAAAAAAAAAGGAGGTGACAGTACAAAGGAAGGAGGGGAAGAAAAAAAAATCACCCAGAGAAAATATTACTCAGGAAATGTTAATCTGTAGAAAGCCACTGCTCCCTCTGGGTGTACCTACCTGTGTACTCCACTTCCACATCTGCCAGTGCCTTCAGAGTGTTTTCATAGGACACCTCACCCTGCTCCTGGGAGCCCACCCGGTCGTACACAAGCTTGGTCCTCTCGGTGAGCTCTGCAGCCATGGTTTCTATCTGCTCTGCAGTCAGGTCCCATCTTAGCTGATTTGCCAGGAGCCTGGGGGCCTGGCTATCCACAACATTACCTGGAGAAGCACAGGAGGGAACAGCCTGTGAGAGCACAGCCTTGCAAGGGCTGGGAAGAAAACCCAGCTTGCACGACTAAAGCTCGATAAAAAAAGCACTTAAAGGATAGAGACCCAGCAAACAAACCCCATCCATGAGCAACCGGGCTCCCGAGGAACCTCAGCGCTGCTGGCAACTGGCTCCGGGATTCTTTCCCGGGCACCGTTTACCCTTCCCAGCCACCAGCACACGGAAACCCGACTCCCTCCCGCCGTGTCCCTGGCAGCCGCCTCTGCCCACAGCGAGGGGAGGGGAAGGAGGGAGAGGTTTGGAAGGCTGTCCCAGACCCGAGGAGGGAGCTGCGGGGCTGAGAGGTGACAGAAGGGACAAGAACACCCGCGTGGCCTCTTCAGGGTGGGCGGCCCCGGCTCCCCGCTCCAGCGCCCGTCCCTCCGCCCTCGCCCTCAGCTCGTTCCCAGCCCCTTCTGCTGCACCCCCCCTCGCCCCGCCGCCGCCGGCCGGTACCCGCGGGGGGGGCCATGCCGGGGCCGGGGCCGGGGCCGGGGCCGGGGCTGGGGTCGGGAGGCTCCGCTGTGCCGGCGGCAGCGGGAGCAGCTCGCACCGGCCCCTCGCACCGACCATGTGCCGCAGCCACAGAGCCGCGCGGGCAGAGCGGCCGCGCCCGCGGCATTGTGGGAGCGGGGAGGACTGAGCCGCTCTCTCCTTTCCCCTTCACTCCTTCCCGGATCGGGGGGGTTGAAGCTCATCCCACACACCCGCGCACACTGGAGCCTCCATCCCAGCCTCGGCGGCTGCGGGACATCGCCACAGACCCGGGGGCGGGGGGGGGGGGGCGGAGCGCAGCCGGGAGCGGCCCCGCCGTTCCCATAGCAACGGCTCCTCTCGATGGTAACCGCGGGGGCGTGGCCACAGGTATCGACGCCGCTCCCCTCGTGGAGGAGGCGCATGCGCAGTGGTGTCCCGGCCGCCGTGTGCGGGGCGGGGCGGGAGGGGGCGGCCCCTGGCGGCGTTGCGCAGGCGCTGGAGGGGGGGCGGTGCGGCGCATGCGCAGTGAGGAGCGCGCCCCGGCTGAGGCGAGTGTCGGGGCGCCCGGTGGGGGTGGGGGGGACGGACACAGGGACACACGGACACCGGGCGGCGCCTCCCGCCGGGGAACGGCTGCTTCCGGTCCGGGAGGGGCCCGGCAGCCTGTGGGCTGGGCACTGCGGCGGGGCCTGGCGCTGCCATGGGCTGGGGTCCCGCTGGGGCCTGGGATGGGATGGAGTGGGGTGAGATGGGATGGGATGGGATGAGGTGGGATAGGATGGGACTGGGATGGGATGAGATGGGGGGGGATGGGATGGGGATGGGCCTGGGGCTGGGCTGGGCTGTGCTGGGCAGGTTCCCCTGTCTGAGGGAGGCCCTGAGGGGTTCCCCTGTCTGACGTGTGTCGGGGGGCTGGGGCTCCCCCTCCTCAGGCCTGTGTCCCTCCCGGGGGCAGCGGGCCAAGCCTCGGTGGTCTGAGGGAGGAGATGTGCTGCCCTCCTCTCTGCCCGCCCCCCAGGGCCCTGGGAGGGTCTGTGGGCTCACCAGCCTCCTTTGCTTATGGGGCTGGGACCCTCACCTCAGAGCCTGTCTGCAGCAGGTAGCTCAGTGTCTCTCAGAAGGCTGAGGCCAGCTGGGCTCTCTTTTGCAGCATTTGCCTTTAAGCAATGTAATTCCTCTGATTAAATTGCCCTGAATGGTTTTCTGTGCTACAAACCCAATTAAGCGTTGCAGAGAGGCAGAGCAATGCCATACAAGGAGCTGTGTCTGTCACGCTCACAGGACCTGCATCAGGATCTGTAGGAAGCCCCAGCCTTGGCCTGTGTTTATGAGGGTTGCTTTGTGTTGGGTCTCTCACTCTCCTTTACCATCAGCACCCTGGCAGGGCAGGCTGGCAAAGTAGCACAGAGGACTGGCAGCCTTGAACCCCAGCTCTGCTAACAGTGACAACTTGCTTCAGCCTTTGATTTTGTTTTGGAAGCAAACAGTGCTCTGGAAGCAGGAGACTGAGGTGTCCTAGTGACAAGCTCCTCGGGGCTTAGTTTGTTTAGTCTTGGTCACTCAGATTTTGGTAGCCTGAGTACCAACAACACCTTGGATGCAGGAACCATGTGAGGCAGGACTGTGCTGTGTGGCTCACGCTGGAGAGGGTGAACTGAGAGCTGGAGGATTCACGTTAGGGAGTTGCAGTTACCACAGAGAGTTTAATGTAGCCTCTGGAGGCTTTGCCCAGTGCTGAACAACTTCCTTATCCTCCACATTCATACTGCACAAAAGCTCTTTGTCTTCTTATCCGTCAAGTCACATAACTTGTCTCTCTACAGATCTTTTTTAAAGCTCCCAGAGGTTGAGCCAACCTGCTCCCAGCCTCCCAGAATGGCTGACCAGAAGCGCCTTGCCTACTCCATTATCCAGTTTCTCCATGACCAGCTACAGAATGGGGGTCTGTCTCCAGATGCTCAGGAGAGTTTGGAAGGTTGGTGCTTACCTGTTTGTGCCTTTAGGGTTTGTCAGCCCAGCACCTGGGGAAATCTGGGCACCTGTTACTCTCTTTTGCCTCTTGGCTGGGCTGTTCCTGACATCAAACCTTGCTCCAGATTTGCAATGAACTTGTGTTGTTGGGCAGGTATCCAGTGCAGCATCTCCATGCTGATTGCTTTGTTATCTGATTTCTTGTTAGCTCTTTCACAAGCAGATTAGCTTGAGGAGGGGATATACCTGGAATCAAAAGCCTCTCTGACCCCAGGCTTGAGGCTTAATAAGTTTTATCTTAAATAAGGTGGAGTCAGGAGGCTGGAAGCATTAAGATGAGAACTTTAGTCCTTGCATGGAAGTGGTTTGTGCTTGCAGAGTGCTTTTTCTCTCCTTCTGGTGTCAAAATGCTTTTCAGCAACATGCCCTGGAGTATTTATACAGCCTTTCTGCAGAGAGCTTCACTGGAAACAAGAGCACTCTGATCTTAAAAGATCTGCTTAAGGAGCTTATGCTGTAGTCTTTGGCTTGGAGGTTTGTGCCACTGAGAGAGAGCACAGGCACGTTTGCAGAGTGGTGGGTACATTCCTGGGCAAGGCAGGAATGGAGGGAGAGCAGGAGGAAGGTGTTGGGTGGAAGGAGGGTGTTGTTCTTGCTGCTTTTGGACTATAAGATATGACCTGAGATCTCTTTAAAGGTGAGCTCTGTGTTTCTGGGGTTCCCCTCTGTGCTGGGAACAGCTTCCTAACCTGGTGCCTGATGAGAAGGAGGTGGTTGGTTGGTGTCTGTGCACCTCTGAGTGACCACAACACTTGCCAAAGCAGCCTCCCTCTGGCAAGTAAAACATGCAGCTCTGTCCCTGCTCTATGCCACCTCCAGCAGTGGAAAGGCAAGTAAAGGCCCAGTTTGGTTACCTTTACCCCCAGCACCTGCTCTGGAATCACTTCAGGGAGTGGGAGCTGTTAATGACACACTCAGTCCAGCAGCTTGATCTCCAGAGATGAGGTTTGCCCAGCTCTGAGGCTTTGGGCAAAATCAGAGGATACAGCCCAAATATCCAGTCTGGTGTGCAGGATTGGGTGGTTTAGGTGTAGAATTGGGTGGTTTAAAGTGTTGTGGTTGCTTTTTTTTTCCTGGTATGTTGAACAGTAAAACATTCAGGTCCTGTAGGAGAGAGGTGAAGTGTTTAGATGGGATGGGGAAAGCTAATGACCTGACTCTTCTTGTCCAGTGGCCATCCAGTGCCTGGAGACAGCATTTGGGGTCTCCATGGAAGACCAAGGCCTAGCTGTGTCCCAGACTCTTCCTGAAATCTTTGAAGCTGCTGTAGGGAAGGTGAGTGAGTGCCCTTAAATATGTGCTGTTTCCATTTAAGCTGCCAAAGCAATGAGCTCTGCTTGATTTCCCTGGCAGTGCTGCCCCCTCTGAGGTGTGTAGGAGGGAAATGTTTTGGGCTTGAGGAGCCAAAGCTTGGGAAGGAGAGGGGGAGGTGTAGTACATCTCAGCAGGAGTCCTTATCTCAGACTTCTCCCTTTCCTTGTAAGGAGCCTGAGCACATCAGAACCAATTCAGAGCCCATCACCCCCTCTGAAGATGACATAGCTGAAGCAGAAAGACTCAAGACTGAAGGTAACCTCCTCTGGAGCTGGTGTCTAATGATGTTCAGCTGAGAGGAGGGAGGGAAGCTTAATTCAGGCAGCACCTGGGGAATGCTTGGAATGGAGGGGGGAAAAAAAGGCAAATGGGATCAACCCTTCCATTTCTGCTTGTTTCTCTGCTTGTGCTCCAGGAGGTTGGCATAATTCAGCTGCCACAGAGCCTAGATAAGCAGCTGGCTCAGCCTTTTTGCATCCTGAGAAGCCTGTACTGTGCAGAACAGGACATCTTCTCCTTTGTGTTGCCTTTTCTCTGCCATGCAAAAGAGCATGAGGAGTGCTGAAGTACAACAGAGAGCTTTCTCTGAGCCAACAGCACTCCTCAGGATGGGGTGGGGGAGGCCTTGGGTGAGCCTGAGGGAGCAGGACTGGACAACCTGGGATTGCCAGGGAGCAGGTTCCCCACCTCACTGCTGAAAGTGCCTCGCACTTGCCAGCACTTTGATTGAGCAGCATAAGCTGCTAGTGGTTGCTTTCTCTCTTGTTCTGTTTCCTTAAGATCCAAACCTGTTGCTTTTGTTTAGCTCCATTTTTCCTTGTTAACAAGCCTTTCCACCATCTTTGTAGGAAATGAACAGATGAAGGCAGAGAACTTTGAAGCTGCTGTGTCTTTCTATGGAAAAGCCATTGAATTAAATCCATCCAATGCTGTATATTTCTGCAACAGGTACTGGTTGTCTCTGCCTCCACCCTTGTACACCTGTGGGTTTTGTTCTTACTGCTTAGATCTAAGACTCTGGAATGGCCAAAGTAACTTGTTGTGATGCTTTATGCTGCTTGTTCTCTTGCTTGCTCTTTGGAGGTCTTTTTTCAGCTCATGGTGACACATTTCCCAGTGCCTCCTGCCAGCTCTGTGCCCTGGTATCTCTACATAGGATGTGGGTGTGGAAGCAAACTCTATTAGACATTTGAGGGGAGATAAGGATGCCAAGAAATACTGTCTGCTTTCATGAAATACTGTCTGCTTTCATGCAGTTAACTCTGAAGTGAGACAGAGAGCCCAGGTGTGAGAGGCTGTGTTGCTAATAAAAACAAAGGAGTGAAATGAGATAAGTTGAAGGCTCCTTGTTGAGTTACTGAAGTTGTTGTGAGTGCTGTGCAAGTCAGTTTCCAAGCAAAAAGCAGTTAAAAGTGGAACAAAACAGACTTTGAAGCACAATTTGCTTTGGTTTTCTGCTTATGCTGAGTACAAATGTCCAAGTGGCTCATAAATAACCTGCCTGCACGTGTGCTCCTGCCCCAAGAAACACCTCGCCCTGGCAAGGAACTCAACTGGTGCTTTTAGCTGAGCTAAAGGTCATTCCCATGAGGTTTGGAGCAGGTGGCCCCTGGTAAGACTTGTGAGATTGAAGCTCAAGTGAGCAAATGATGGTTTCAAAACCAACTTTCCCTCTCAGGTGGGGTGTGTGGGGGAAATGATGAAACAGTCGTTCCAAGAAACCCAGGTACAAGGGAAGCTGAGAGCCATTGTCTGAGCTAGCAAATGTGATACCTGTGTGCCTTTCCTCTTGGAAAGTCTGTGAGGGCAAGTGAGAGCCCAAATGGGAGCCGAGTGCTTAGGTAGCAGCCTGCTCACCTAGATATGGCTTGGATTTATGTCAAGGTCCTGCTTGACTTTGCCATGTGCAACAGGAGACTACAGAGGAGAGACCAGGGGTGACCTTGCTCAGCCTATCTGAGCTGATAAGTCTTTTCTAAAGCACATCTTTTGCCATTCCCTCCAGAGCTGCTGCATACAGTAAACTAGGAAATTATGCTGGAGCAGTGAGAGACTGTGAAAGAGCTATAGGCATTGATCCCAACTACAGCAAAGCTTATGGCAGAATGGGGTAAGTAAGAGCTGACCTTTTGGGGCTCAGTTTTTCATCTCGAAATGCCTTTGTGCAGTGATGCTCTCAGGAGTGTCCTACCCTGGAATGCCAAGTGAGGATCCCTAGTGCTTCACCACTACGGGGAGTGGAGGAAGACTGCAATTGCTTGCCTAACCTTGTTTTATTTACACTTTACTAGTTTGGCCCTCTCCAGTTTAAACAAACACACAGAAGCTGTTGTTTATTACAAGAAAGCCCTGGAGCTGGATCCAGACAACGAGACTTACAAATCAAACCTTAAAATAGCTGAACAGAAAATGAAGGAGACTCCTAGTCCAGTAAGTTCTGGAACTAACGTTTGTCCCACGTGGGTAAGGTGAGAAAGGAGGCTTTTTCGTTCTAAAAGTGCTGTCTGGCAGAGCCCTGGTGACCTGAGATGTGTTTAGAAGGCAAATCCTTTGGGCAGAAAGAGGGGGAGATAAGAGTCCTGCTGGGAGCTTTTCCACTGGAATCCAGAGAGGGGAACAGCACCGTTGAGCACAGTCACCTTGGGCTTATTTGACAGAGATGGAAAATGAGCCTGATCAGAAGGGAATGTTTTGAAACAGCAAGTTTGGCCTTAAGCACCTTTTTTAATGAAAGCCACTCCTCCTAAAATCCAGGTTTTGGGGTTGTTTTTTTCTTTTCTAGTGACCTGTTAGCAGTACCGAAAGGGCATTTTAGGTGGCTCTTTTTCTTACAAAGATTATGTTCTTAAGGCAAGAAATGAGCTGTTCCCTAAACAACAAGAAGCTGATGATTGCACTGCTGATGTGCTCAGTGCAGGAACGTCTGAAGTTTGTCATTTCCAAGGGGATTTTAGTTTTCTAAACACTTCTGCAGTGCAGGGATGACCAAGTGGATGTGTTTAAGTTTGTAATTGCAATGGGTTACAGCTGGATGTTGTTAGTGTGGCTCAGAAGTGATGGGTAAGTCATGTCATGCAGACATCTGCCCTCTGATTCCCTCAGTGAGCCTCATGCTCTGATGCTGCCCATGGCTCCAGCTTTACAGAGAGGGCCTGGACAGAGCCTTTGCTCTTTGTCATGGTTTAAGGGCCAGATTCTGCTAACAGTGGGAGGAAAGTTTTAATGCTGATTGTCATGTGCATCAGGAATTGAGAAGCTGTCGTCATCTGCCTCTGGTTTCTTTCTTCTTGCAGACTGGAGGTCCAGGAGGGTTCGATTTAGCTGGCTTGCTGAACAACCCTGGCTTCATGAGTATGGTAAATGTGAATCCCAGCCAGGCTGTGTGCTCCCTGTGTCAGCCTGGCTGGGGTGAAGCAGATCAGTAGCTGGCTTGGGGACAATCCCATGTGTCTCTTCAACAGATCTGTTTTCATTTCATGGTTTCAGTGTTGCTGTGGGGAGACTCTGCTTGCACTTCACTCAAGTCAAATCAAGAGCCAATGAGTTATTCACAGGCTTCTCCTTGTAGTGTGCTGGATGTGGAAAGGGTGCTTGTACCAAGACAGGCTGGGGGTGACCTGCTGGAGAGCAGCTCCAGGAGAGACCTGGGAGTGCTGGTGGGCAGCAAATAAACATGAGCAGTAACATGCCCCCGTGGGCATGCTGGAGGGCATTGAGAAGAGTGTGGGCAGCAGGTCAAGGGAGGTTCTGCTCCCCCTCTGCTCTGCCCTGCTGAGGCCTCAACTGGAGTCCTGTGTCCATTTCTGGGCTCCTCAGCTCCACAGAGACAGGGAACTGCTGCAGAGAGGTCAGTGCAGGGACACCAGGATGCTGAGGGGATGGAACATGTGTGTGAGGAGGAAAGGCTGCAGCCCTGGGGCTGTTCAGCTTGGGGAAGAGAAGCCTGAGCTCAGGGGGATCTCATCAATGCTGATCAGTCCCCTAAATTCTGAGGTTCTGTGCTGTCTTACCTGCCTTCTCTTGTGTGTTGTACTCTGCTTCCTTCAGCTATTTTTGTCCCATTCCTCTGTTTCCAAGTATTTCTGCCTTCACTCTGTAACTGAATGGCATATCTGCCCAGTCACTTCTGTCTAAAGAGGGTCTCTTTTTCTCCCCCCTTTAAATAGGCATCTAACCTCATGAACAACCCACAAGTACAACAGCTGTAAGTTTGATTCCATCTTCTGTTTACTCTTTGATTTGCTTATTTGAGGCTCTGTGTGTGTTTAACATTTGCACTGTGTCTGAACTAATGGAAATGAGAGGATGCTTGGACCAGAATTACTGAGGGCAGCCTTTAAACCAGGCCATTGCTTGAGCTCAGGTGTACTTTGAGTACACTGCACTGTGCTGAAGAGGGATCTTAGTACCAACATTTGCAGAAGGGAGGCAGGATGGATTGTGACAGTGGAATTGGGTTTGGGAAGTGTGGGATCACTTTGCTTTTGCTGCTCTGTGTTTATATGACCTGGAGATGGAATTTCACAGCTCTCAGTTCAAATGAGAACATTCCCTTCTTTGCTACAAAGCTCAGATCCCAAAGTTTGTGAGATCCTTAGATCCTATAAAGTCATAAAATGAACAGGGCACTTGCCTGTCCTCAGCATCCTTTCAGAGCACAGGCAGGCACTGAGTTAGAGACCTTCTGAGAGACCTTCTGGAGCTCATCCTTTCAATTACTGTTTTCCCATTGTGCTGATGTTCCCTTTCTAGCGTTAACCAAAGAATTTCTGTTGTGGCTTTTTTTCCTTCTTTCCTGCTTTGAGCAATGACTCTTATTTCCACAGCATGTCTGGGATGATTTCTGGTGGCCACAACACCATGGGAGCAGCAGGAACCAGCCCCTCCACAAATGATCTCGCCAGCCTCATACAAGCGTGAGTAGAGAGCTCTGGGTGCCTTGCCCTCTAGTTGAGGTTTGAGGGGTCTTGCTCTGAATAGAAGTGGAACCTTAATTTAACAGCTTGAGGAAGGCTTCAGTGTTGGATAAAGTACTGCCGCTTTTGGGATGGTGAAGTAGGGAACTGGGACATCTGATGAGAGAAGGCTGAGAGGGGACCTTGTCAATGCTGATTAGTCCGTAAGAGGTGGGTGTCAGGAGGATGGGGCCCGTGTTTGTTGTGTGGTGGCCAGTGGCAGGACAAGGGGGAACAGGCACAGGCTGGAGCACAAAAAGTGCCCCTGGCACAGGAGGAGCAAGTCCTTTGGTGCTGAGGGGAGGGAGCCCTGGCCCAGGCTGCCCAGGGAGGGTGTGGAGGCTCCTTCTCAGGAGGTTTCCACCCCCAGCTGGACACGTTCCTGTGCCCCCTGAGCCAGGGGAAGCTGCTTGAGCAGGGGCTGGGGCTGGATGAGCTCTGCAGGGTCCTTCCAGCCCCCACCGTTCTGTGATTCTATGAACTACTTGTTAGAGTGGAGCTTTGCCAGTTGGCTGTGATGAATTCTCTAGCACCAACCCGTGTTGGGATGTGTCTAAGCACAAACAGGACTGTTGCTTGTTCTCTCTCAGGGGCCAGCAGTTTGCTCAGCAGATGCAGCAGCAGAATCCTGAACTAATAGAGCAGCTCCGAAGCCAGATTAGGAGTCGGACTCCAAGTGCCAGTAATGAAGATCAGCAGGAATGAGCACTCCAGGTGAGGCTGGAGCCAGGAGCACTGCTGTACTGCAGCCAGCGGAGTGGGGATGGATGTGGGGTCATTCAGCTGTGCGTCATTCTGATGCTTTAATTTGGATATGAGCCAGCAGCATGCCCAGCGGGGGAAGAAGGCCAAGGCCATCCTGGCTGGGATCAGCGCTGGGGTGGCAGCAGGAGCAGGGCAGGGACTGTCCCCTGTGCTGGGCCCTGGGGAGGCTGCAGCTCCAGGGCTGTGTCAGTGCTGGGCCCCTCACTCACTGCCACAGGGACACTGAGGGGCTGCAGCGTGGCCAGAGCCGGGCACAGAGCTGGGGAAGGGGCTGGAGCACAAGGGTGCTGGGGAGGGGCTGAGGGAATGAATGGGGGTGNCTGAGGTGCTGAGGGCTGTGGGTCAGTGCTGGGCTGGGCAGGGTGAGGGGAGGGCTGGGACTGCAGCAGCTTCACGGGCTTTGCCAAATGAAATGACTCTGTGATTGTGTGACTTGGCAATGTGGCCTCTCCCCTCTGTGCAGACTGGGCTCTGCTTCAATGCTGAGCCTCACAGGCCCAGCTCAGCCCTGTGGAGCAGCGAATCAGAGCTTCCCTCACACAAGCTGTGTGGCTGACAAACAAGTTTCATTTCCTGGTGTTCACAGTGGTTAAAGGGACACTTTATTCTCTTGAAAGATTGATTCTGCAATCATTTTCTCTTCCTGTCTCTGCAGCACAGTCCCTGGGAACTATGTTCTTTGCTTTACAAACTGGAAGCCATGTGCGTGTTGCCATTTCTTGAGTTGGAAGTGTCCAAGAGGGGAGGGAAAACCAAAAAAAAACCCCCAACCAATAATGGAAGAAAACAAAACAAAAAAATCCTTTCCATGACCTGCATGTTAAAGACAGATTCAAGCTTTCTTCCCCCTGGTCTCTTCATCCCTGCTCCTCCCCTTCCGCCTTTCCATTCATCTTTTGAGGTTTTGATTCTCACCTGGAAGATTCAGCGAGTTGAACACAAACCAGCACCAACGACCTTTCTTAAAGCAAACCTCAGACACTTCCCTCCACTGTTACATTTCTATGTGATTTTACTACCTGGGGATGGTTTTGGTGGTTTTTTTTTAAGCCATTTGTTTTTTGAAGAACACTGCACTCTTCACTACAGGATGGCTTCACTTTCCTGCCCCCTGTGCCACTTCAAAGAAGTGCTCAAGTCCCATTTCAAACCCCTCCACCCTTTCCTGATGGTCACCATATGGTAGTTTGAACACTCTGGAGGTGGTTGGGGATCCTCCTGCCCTCCAGGAAGAGGAGGAGGGGGGGATTTTAATCAGTTAGGTTGCCTGCCTTTCTCATCCAGGTCTGTAGCCACATGGCCAGCGTTGTTAGTAGCCAGGAGTTTGGTGCTCACCTCTGCAAGGTAAATGTGTTTGTGGGGGAGGGAGGGGTTGGGACTGGCTGGGAAAACAACTCCTTTGGTGAGTGTTTCCTGGTGCAGTTCTTGGGGGGGTTGGGGCTCTGTCACAGCTGTGACAAGAATCTTGTCTAGTGTTTAGTCATCACAGCTCTGTGTGGTTGGGATGATCCAGTCTGTGAACTCATCAGGTGGTCAGTAAGAAAGTGATGGGGAGGGGGTTGGGGTTGGGTTTTTTTTTTTAGGGGAGGTGGGGGAAGGGGGTTTAAAAGGTTTTAATTTGTTCTGCTTTGTTTTTGATCTGTCTTTTTATGCATGTAAGTAATCAACCTGGTTGACTGTGCTAATGGTAGGAGTAGAGGGATGCCAGGCTTTAGAGAGCAAGAAGGAATCAAAATGCTGCTTTGGATGGTCAGAAATAAATCAAGTGGCTGCTGGTTGGAGGAGGGGGATTGGTGATTGGTGAGGAGCTGTTGGTGTGAGATGGAAGAAGGGCCCTCTCGGGAGAGCCGCTGCTGTGAGTGGACAGGGATCTCTGATGAACAGCAACACAACGATCTGTAAATGCTCCATAAAGTAAGATGTGGTTTAATGTAACTTGTGAAGAATAAAATATTTGGACACTTTCTTTGTTATCCCTCTTGCCCAGGTGACTGAAGCCAGATCCAGGGGTGTGTTGGGGGTCGTGGTGCCCGTTCTCTGTGCTGCTGACCCACAGAGGTGTGTTGCAGGGTCAAGGCTCTGCTTTCTTGGGCTCCTGAGAGGTTTCTCCTCTCCTTCCAGTTGTTTGTTTTCTTTCCTTCTGTGTATTTCTGCAGCACAGGAGTTTATCCTTCCCATTTCTGCACCCTTGGAGCTCTCTCTAGTTGATTTTTTTTGCAACCCAAACACCTCTCAGGCTGCAAGATGGCACAGGAAGAAAAAGCTCAGGAATGATCCAAAAGGAGGGAATTACAGGGTTTTTTTTTCCTCCTCTTCCCTTCCCAGATTATTTCAGTGCTGTTTCCTTACCCTCCTTGTTCCTTGCAGTTGCAGGTCTGTTTCCTGCTTACTCTTTGCTGCTGAGTTCAAGCTGCAGGTGGCCTGGGCAGGGCCAGTTTTTAGCAGAGGGGCTTCCTCCTGGCCTCCAGCATCTCCTCACTCGAAGGAGCATCCTGGCAGCAAAAAGAAACCCCAACCCTCAACCCCACGACTTAGAAAGGTTTGGGTTTGTTTGCTGCAGCTTTGAGCTGTTTGTGTATGTGGTGGTTTAGGCCAATATCCACCCAGTCATAATATCACTCGCCCTCTTAAACTGGACAGGAGAGAGAGAGAGGAATATAACAAACTGCTTGTGAGTTGAGATGAGGACGGAGAGATCAAACTCGGCAATTGGCGTCACGGGCAAAACAGACTCAACTTAGGGAGAAAAAGGTTTGATTTATTAAACAATAAAAGCAGGGAGGTGAGAAATAAAACCGTCTTAAAACACCTCCCCCCACCCCTCCACTGCCCAGGACTCCTTTTCCTTCCCCCCCAGCGGCGCAGGGGATGAGGAATGGGGGTTGCAGTCAGTTCATTACAGAAGGACTTCACCGCTGCTGCTTCTCAGGGAGAGGCCTCCTCACACTTCCCACTGCTGCACTCTGGGGTCCCTCCCCACGGCAGACAGTCCCTCAGGAACTTCCCCAGCGTGGCGCCTTCCCATGGGCTGCAGCTCCTCACCA
>WBNH01007554.1:0-15875 GCA_013401255.1 Urocolius indicus
AATGCATTCCTGTATGACCTGATGTAAGTAGATTTGCTTTAGCAGGGAGGTTGGACTAGATTTACTGAGCACTCTAAGCTCGAGAGGCCAATAAGGGATCATGTTTCCTTTGTAGTGCAGACTAGTGGTCTCCAGTTTGCCAAAGCTTTTATTTTGCTCCAGTCCTTCTCAGGCCAAGAGGATCTCAGGAATTGCCTTGGGCAACCTGGTTCTGCCAGGTACTGCTCTGGTTAGGAGCCTGCTCCATGAAAATGGAAGTAGTAAGTGCATTTCAGCTCTACCACCCTACCAGAGACCAGGTTCAAGGTCATGCAGGAGACAAGAAGATTAGAAAGTCCTTCTGAGGAAAAGATCTGAAAGTGAAGAAGGAAAGAAGAGGGTCAGGCGGAGCCAAATGACAGCTCAAACCTTGCTCAGCTTTTGGGAGAGACCTACTAAAGGAGCCAAACTGGAGAAAATGATGTGTGAATAGCAATGCAACTTAGTCACAAGTGGCAGCAGCAGTAACAGACAAGAGAGCAATAAAAAAGGCTAAACATGTTTGAGAAAGTACTTTCCTATTTTGCTGTCCAGAACTGAGAAGTTTTATCAAGGCCTCTATTCCAGCAGTCTTGGCAAACACCTCCCACTGCCACCTCCTGGTTGGGTACACAGCCTTGTGTCCCTGCCGTTGTCCTGAGACAGGAAGAGCACAGGCCTCATGCTCTGAAGAAGAGTCCCAGCTCTGGAAGCTGGCAGGCAGCAGGACAAACAGCACAGATCTGCAGGGCTGGAAAGGCTCCCTTGCCAGCATGACCTAAATCATGGCTCCCCTTCAGCAGGGGTACCAGTCCTCCAAACGCTGACACTGAGAGCCACACGCAAATCCTTTCTTGCCTCTGGGGGAGCAGCTGCTCCACCGCTGCCCTGTGATGGCCTGCCACCCAGCCCTGTCTGGCCTGAAAGTTGATGTGTCTTCAGAGGGAGAGAGAAGAAAGATGTCTAACCCTTCCACAGGTGCTTTCCCTGGCCAGTCATGCAGCCATATTCCTACAGCCAGTAGTTAGCTGATTGGAGTCTGAAGCTGGTGACCAAGGTGGAGCTGTCTGATTTGAGGCATTTTGAGGTTTTTTCTCTCATTCAGTAGACTATTAAGGTGAAAGCAAAACCTTGATAGGGAAGGAGAAAGAAATCTTGACACCAAGTGAACTTTTAAATGAACCTCTCAGGGACAGAAGAGATTGATTTTGTATACCTGGAGATGCAGAATCCTGTCTGATGGGTAAAGAGGGCACAAGATGAGCCACTGCTCATCTGATTCTCTTTTGGACACAAATCTGGAAAACTGTATTTTGGGGCCGAAAGTTGCTGCAGCCAGTATCATTGCACCTGTTTGGATCAGATCTGAGCACAGTCTTTAAGAGCCCCTAAAAAAGAACTGTTTCCATTTCATTTTGCTGTTGTGATTGCAGCTGACTGTTTAGTTCTGCAGAAGGTTTTCAAAAGGTCACTGCATGTAGCAGTGACTCAGTGTAGCCACAGCCCTGGGAGCATTAACAGTTTGGGCAACTTCCAGTGTGGAGTTTTCCAAAATACGAATGTTCATGAAAGAGAAGGAAAAAAAAAAGACACAGAGTGTTTTTAAGGACTCAGTTTTGTAAATGACATTTGGGTTGGCAGATTATATTACCTAATAAGTATCTAGATCTTTTGTGTGTTGGTATTTCACTACATATGCTGGCTCTGTCTTCTTGTTTGGTTTTCTTTCCTGTGTGCCTTCACCCTCATCTTCTTTTTAGTGAGCCTTCAACTTTTCAGAAGTAACAAAGTTTGTGCCCTTTGCAGGGACTCCTTAAATGTCCTCCACCTCCTCTCAGCTGCCCTTTCTCTTTTGGCTCTGCTTTAGGGATGTTATGGAAGAGCAGGGAAATATGACCTTATTGAAGCTACAAGCAGATAAGCCGTGTTCAAAGAAGTCCTTTTGTGCAGAGATAGAAAACAGCTGCTTCCCTGTTTGCAGATGAAGGTGAAACAAAGTCTGAGCTTTCAGCAGGGTCTGAAGAAAGATCTCAGCTCCTTAAGAAATTGTCATCAAAGAAGTAATGTGGCTTTTCTAGCACCTCCGATGGTGCTTGTTTCTCAAAATGGTCTAGTGTCACAAGAAACCACTTCTTTGAAAGGCAGGATACAATAACGTGCTAGGGATTTTTTCTACTAGCCACATTTTAGGATATGACATCACCTTTGTGGTCTCACCACTGATGAGTCTGACATGTGGGACAGCAGCAGCCTGGCTTTCCTGATAGCCAGGATGTTCAGCAGACCAGGATGTCCTGAAATAGATCTAATCCCACTTCCTAACTTCTGGTGCCCATCTTTGCTCAGCTGCTGACCTGATAGCCATGTTCTTCTTTCCTTTTCTCCAAAAGGCCATACCCTCATCAACTGTATCTCATGTATATCTCTTGGCACATTGCGAGCTGTGGGAGGGTGGTGACATCCTGCCCAAGACAAATGGGGCAGCAGCAGCATGTTCTTTAATCAAACAAATGGACTCTAATACACATATTTTGCCACAGCAAATCATGCTCCAGGCAGTGGAAAGGTGGTGAAAAGATGCTAGGGCAGCAGGGTCTGCGTGGTCCCCTTGAACCCAGCCCAGCTGTGGTGTATCCCCCCTGTTGTATATGGAAGAAGTGCTGGTCTTGACCCACATGCTGCTTGGAGCAGGGAAGGGAGTGGAGAGCAGTGAGCCCTGCGACCTCCGGCACCTGCGGCGAGAGGAGCCTCTGGGGTCAGTGCTGTAGGAGGAGCAGCCCCAGCTCTCAGGAAGCTTTCACAGGTGGCACAGATATGGTTGCATGCCAAAATGGGAGTGACTTCCTTGCCCTTGTCCCCATGCTCTGCTTGTAGTCCCTATTAACTGCAGCTATAATCTAGTAGAACACACCAGCTTAAATAGGGGCCAATCTGCAGGCCCCCTTGGTTTTCATTATGCCCATATAGAGGGAAGGAAGGATGGAAGGAAACCTTGCTGCACGTTTGTTACATGACTGGTAATTAACACAGCACAATGCTGTTACAGGTCCCAATAAAAATAAAAAGTCTTTGCAGTTATAATGAGATACTCATGCATGGCAGCACCAGAGTATAAACTAAACTTTTATTGTATGCGTTAGCTATGGTAAATGAAGCAAAACGGGGCTAAATTCATTACGTCCCATCTCAGCTGCATCTCACAAATAACAGGCCTTAAACATTTTCATCAGAAA
This sequence comes from Urocolius indicus, assembly GCA_013401255.1. NCBI lineage: Eukaryota > Metazoa > Chordata > Aves > Coliiformes > Coliidae > Urocolius > Urocolius indicus. The sequence goes on from WBNH01007554.1 coordinate 3,252, forward strand.
GTCCATTTCCTCTGGTTGCCAACAGCAGTTAACTAGCACTGAATATTCTCTCTGTAGAGGTGGTTGAACCTGAGGGTGATATAGGACAGTGGTAAACATTTGTTAAGTAGTGAATATAACCCGTTTACAAGGAATACTCAATAGTCACAAGACAATAAATAATGTCTCGCACCTTTTGTCTCCTGCAGAGGAGGGGTAGCTCTGCAGTGGAAGAGCTGGTCATTCTGCAGCACCCAGCAGGGAGGTCATGGTGCACTGTGGATGGAGAAACTGAAGCACATGGGCCAAGGATGGATAGTCTGTGGCAATGTTACCTCCCTGGTATCATGGGTTGGTCAGTAGAAAGCAGGGCGCTGAAGGCCACTTGCTTGTTTCAGAGGGAACAGGCAAGGAGAGGTGGCAGTCTTCTGGTCACATCTCCAAGATTTGCCTGATGAGATCTCTCAGGCCTCCTTCAATCAGCACCTTTCAGCTTGTGGTGGAATCTGTCTGAGTTTGTTGGGTTTTTGGGGTTTGAGTCGGCGACAGTGCTTAAGCAAAATTTTCCAAATGACTTTGAAGCACAAAGCCTGGCATCTTCTGCATTTTTTTTTTCCTGCTGAAGTATCTTGCAAATTGAAGAGCACCAACTAAAATGTTGTCTAGTTTGGCACTGTTTTCATTAGATAAAGCTAGACGTTTGCTGCTGATAATGCTTTCACAAATTCAGAATTAATCACAGCATAATAGAATCTGGTAGCTTTGGTTGTTAATTCTCTATTGAGTCTGCATCCCCATGTTTATTCTCATTTGTTCTGATCAGGTCCATTGTCTCTAATATTGCTTCGTAAAGGGTAAGAAATAAATCAACGGTATTTAGCTTCTCTAACCATCTGGTCTGGCTTACATCCCAAAATCAATTTTTAAGTTGGACACAGTTCGCGTATTTTTGCCTTGTAACAGAAAACGTCTCTGGGGAGAGAAGAGAAGGAAAAGTCGCTACTAATCTCACTCCAGGGATTAATCATTTTATAGATGCCTCACTTGAAACTCTACAGGTTTTTATTGTTGTCATAGCTTCGGTTGTTGGGCTGAGCTTTTGCACAATTGCCAAAAGGAACTTCTTTCTCTCTGTATTAATGGAATTTATATTTTTGAACAGCAATGCATTACTTTGAGGTATAAAAGCACTTGATTTGGATGTGGAGTTTATTTGCTTTGGTAGCATTTGATCTCAGCGATGTTAATCTTCAGCATGTGTATACATTATAATGTGCTTCACAGGTCATTATAAAACCATCCTGTGGAGTTAAGCCAATTGTTTTTAAGAGGTGTTGTTAATGTAGTGAAATTTAATGCATTTGGGAGCTACTGTATTGCCACAGATGGGAGATATATCTTGTAAACTATAAATTTTTAAAAATTATTTAGCATCTCCATTGCTTCGTGGGGCCATGTGGCAGCCAGTGCAGAGTAATTCCACTGCTTTCATTAAAACATCCCATCATCAAACATTTAAGGTCCATGGGCGATGTTTTCGGGAACTATTATAATAATTGGAAAAGGAAAATGGGTTCAATAAATGTTGTAAACAATTATCACCAGCCAGACCTTGTCCCTTCCTGCAAACCCCATCTGCATTGCACATCTGGGCACGCGAAGCAGGGAGTAACAGTGTTCCATCTCGGTCTACCCTGGCCCAGAAGAGAAGGCATGAGTTTTTCAGGGTCACTCTGGGACACAGCAATGACAGAGAAACTTGAGGAGGACAAAACTGTAATGTAAGCCCCAAAAGCTAATAAATACCCTTCCAGTCAGACACTAAGTGTCCTCGCCTCCTGGCAGCCCGTCGCTGGATGCCTGGGGCTCAGTTTCAGAGAGCCGTGTACACTCGCTACTTGTCCAGATTGATACAAAAGGATTTCAACAGCAGTGAAGATGTAGGGCCAGTGTTTATTTCAGCAGATGGGTTGCAGTGTGTCAGGGCCTGGATGCCCAGGCCAGAGAAGGGATAGTACATCTGAAAGGAATGAAGTCTCACTGTCGTAATCAAGCAGTGAACAAAGATGACCATGGCTGATGCGTGGGTTAGAGACAGTGTGCCGGTTCTTTCCTCCACATCAGGTTTTGAAAGCAAAGGCACAGAGATGTCAGGTGGGTTCAACTCATGCAGGAGAGGGAGCAGCCAAGCAATTCAGCAGGAAGCTTGCCACTGTCTCACCCTTCACAAGCACTCAGAGGGCAGATTTCTTGAGCCAAACTTTTGCTATCTCACTGTCGCACCTCCCTCTGAAGCCGGGCAGATACAACTGCAGCTTTTTGATGTGTTTTTTCTGTCAAGATGAAGTATATGAAGTTAAAATTGCAAACTCTACTTAACATTACTAGTGGCTGGACTCTTATCTACTTAAAAAAAATCTGGTCGTGCTATGTTAGTCATCAGCATCTTCAAGGTGATGAGATGTTAGAATCCCAAATTACACCAGTGGAGGAATACTCTGAAAAGAAGATTCATGTGATTTAGATTTGATATTTCATGGACAGCAGCCGTGATCTGGAGTGCTTCTTATCTGTATGGAGAAACATAGGGTGTCCACGCTTGGCTTCTCTGATCCCCATTCCCTGTCATACTCTTGGCAGTACTTTGTGATTCCCTGATGGTATGCACTGCCATCACCTCTTCAAGGTGATGAGGGTACTTGTCTTTTTAGTTAGGAAAGTAGAAATTTCAGGTAATGTAGAGGAGAAAGACTGCAGTGATTTAGTGAAGTCGTTTGATATGTAGCTGCTTGCTCCAACTGAATTATGTGTACTACTAGGTATTAAGTAAGCTTTTCTTGGTGGTTGGACTAGGTGATCTCTAAAGGTCCTTTCCAACCCCTACCATTCTGTGATTCTGTGAATTAGCAGGTCATTTATGTGGTTTGTTATTTCATGCGATTATCAACCTCTTTAGGAAGAAGCCAAGGCCTCAGATTGAGAACCAAGGCCTTGCTGACTGCAAGCACCTCTGCTTTGAGTAACTACCATCAAGAGAGACCCCCCATTTCAGTCAATACTTTCAACTGAGCTGACTTATTCTTTTCTTGAAAAGCAGACCCTTCTCTAAGCCAGAGAACACAAACATTGAGCTGTGACAACCTACCAGTCACTGGCCACCTTCAGACAGGCCACCAGCAAGGTCTGCATGAGGGAGCTTTGCTAGAGAGAGGTTGCTGGATGTCACCCTGCTCCACTGACCCCATGCTTGGGTTTTCCCCACCCATCCCACCCCAAGGGTACATCGCTGCACAGCTGTGATTTGTGTATTCGCACAGGAAGACAGGCAGTATGGTGGGGGAAGCAACCTTTTTTTTTGCTTCAAACCCTTTTGCTTGAGGGTTCTTCAGCTACGTCTAGCAGCCGGACTCCAAATATGAAGAAACAGGGCTGTTCCACCTGCTCTTGTGCACTCTCCCCACCACACAGGTTGGACTTGATGCAGAGTCCCAGCGAAGGGCTTGCACCCCAAAGCGAGCGGATGCCTGTGGCTGGGGCTGGCCTTGGCGTGTGCCTGAGCACAGCACACCCCAGCTCTGGAGCATTTGCATTTGGGCGGTCTGTTGGCTACTGACCTAAATTGAGAGCAAAGAGAGCAAGCAGCTGCCCCACCACTGTTGCTCTGTTTTCAGCGTGGATCGAGCCTCCCTAATCCCCTCGGATTTTGTATCTACCAAAACAGCTTGGACCCATCAGTAAATTGCAGTGGCATATGGTCCAGGTTTATGAGTAATCTGGCACACGCTTAAGGCAAGGAGGACGTCATCTTCAGCAAATACAGAAAATATTGTGGGGCTTTTTTTTTTATGACTGTATTTAATATAGTTGATGAGAAAGCTGTGAGAAATGTTTACCTTTTAAGCCAGTCCTATTTAAACTTCAGCTGCTGGTTGAAGCAGCTACGTAACGGGAAACAAATGTAAATAAAAGGATAGTCCCATTGTTCTGCAAGCATTTTGTTGCTTAATACCCTGTGGGTATGTTTGGGGCTAGAGGACAAGGCAACAGGTGCCACCAGTCACCCCAAACACAACATTTGGATGAGGAAGGTAACCAGCCTCATATCAGCCACTTTAAAAAGTCCTTATTGCCTCCATATAGGTGAAGAGATTCCTCTAGATGTGGTGTGTGTCAGGGGGCACAGCCTCATTGCTAGAAGAGAGAGGACTAAAATGCAGTGGGCTGCTTTGGGAGAAGAAGCCCTAATCTCGGACAGCTTGGTGGGCCTGACCCCATTAGGTGATGGCAGTGGATGCCCCCGCTCAATTTCCAGCCATTCTGCAAGGCTGTTGAAAGACACCACCCAGTATGAATTTACTCTCCATCGACTTTGTCTGGCCAGCTCACCTTACAGATTTTCAGGTCCTGGTCAAGTAAACCTCTTTGCTCCAGTCATGTCTTGTTAGGAAGACGAACACTGCAAGTGGTGTCAGCTGCCATTACCCAGTGTGACAGCAGTTCTGGAAGGCACTGGCAGAGCTGGAGGCATCTGTGGGCTCAGCTAAGACTGCCCAGGAGACTTCTGCTCCCTTCTTGGCCCTTCGTCCAAACTGGGGGATCTCTGGGGGATGAGGGAGGACATGAGAGTTGGATGTGACTTTGTTAGGTAAAATACTGCAGCAATATTGTGTGAGCTTTTTCTTGGCACTTAATTTATCTCTCCAAGTCTTAACCAGTGACACCATTTTTCCCTTCAGCTGGGATGCAGAGTTAATAGCTTTTCTTCTCCCACTTCAGCTGCTGTGGGCTCTGGATCCCCATTCTGCAGAGGGCTTGAACTTCCTTTCACTCTTCCCAAGATTAATCTTTTCTCAATATGTTTGAGCAATCAGCTACAGGAAGCCTCCCACTTGCCAGCTCTTCCCTAATTCTGTATTACCAGCCTCCCCACACTATGTAATACTTTGGCACCATAATATGTTTTCTTTGGTTGCATAGACATGGGCTTTAGCTACAACATCCAAGGAGTAAGTCATCTCCAAGACGAGGGCTGACTTGTCCTTTCCAATGACCTGGTCAGTAGTGTGGGGAATGGAGAAGAGAATGTGGCTTGCTCTGAGCTGCTACTCTTCTCCTGTCTTTAGGGGCACAGGTTAGACCTCACCTTTGTGGAGCAAACGGGCTGCAAAGTGCTTCCAGCCCACAGCATCCCCAGAGTGCTGAACTGGGACTAGGAGTGCCACAAGAGCAGGATAAGGTGTTGTGCTCCATCTGCTCTGCCAAAGACAGCATCACCCACTGCAGGTGTCTTCCAGTGTGTTTGTCCCTGCCTCTCAGCATAGAGAGTGATTAAACAGATTGTCAGTGGCAAGTGGTTCATTTTGAAGACAAGGTCCTGTGCAGGGTGTAGTGATGGCAAGGAGCAGCTCTGAGCTGTTTGGGTCACTGTCTTGTTCCAGTATTGACTTGCACCTGGAAGCACCCAAAACTTCAAGGGAACTTTGGTGTCTCTAATCAAACCAAAGAAAGCAATGAGCCTTTTCACAGGGGCTTGAAGTGGTGAGCTTGTACCAGAGACTTCACAGTTTTTATAAAACAAAAACATAATATCTCAAAGACTAAAATCATGATTAAATGGTCACTTCCTAAGCCTTGGAAGTCAAGTCCAGCAACCAAAGAAATGAGAAGAAGTGTTTCAGTTGAATTAGGCTGGATTGAACACAAACACTATGTCAAACAATACCACCTTGTAAAATACCCAAAAAAGGGGAATTTTGGGTGGTTATCAGACGGCCTGTTCAGAGGAAATTACTTGAAATAGCAAAGCCAGTCCATCAGCTGGTTTGATTTAGTTACAGATACAGAAATGTTAGTGGCTAACTTCAGAGAGGTCCTGCAGTCCATGTGTTGATAGCTTTAGGGAGACATTCCACAAAGCTTCATTTAGAGAAACCTGGGAAGCTTACTGTGATCTTTTTGTACAGGGAGTGCAGAACATGCTGGCACATACATGCCATACTGAACGAGCTGAGGCCAAGGGGCCCTGGGCTACTATGTACATCTCCTTTCATTTTCCTGCAGAAAACAGAGGGACCTGATCAGTACATCAGAGCAGTTGGGACAGGAGAAGTACTGCTAAGGAGTCTTGAATTAAATGTTCCTCTGGGCACTGCAGGTAGCCAGCAAGGTTGCAGTGGGCAGATGATTCAATCCCTTATCACCGTGGCTCGGCAGCCGCGAGGAGAAGAGCTGTCACAGCATTTTAGTGACTGGGTTATTCTGTGCACAGTAATATTTTACACACTAACATGGGGATAATGAAACCTTGAGTGTCAGGGAAGAAAGCAAACTGTGCATATACCAGGAGGCATGGTACAGCATATTCCCGTGCTCCGTGCCCTGCATGTTGGTGGGCAACAGCTACTGGGTGATGGCTGCTGACTCCCTGGGAAATACCAGGGAGAAGATGAAACAAAACACTGGGTTTTCTGATCTGTATTTTGAAGTCAGGAAAAACAGTTACAGAGCTTGCTTGGGATTTATGATGTGTTTGTGGCCATTACATTCCCCTTAAATGCTGATTATGGCACTTCAAAATATTTCTCACTAAGTGCAGTGACTCCCCAGCTGCCATCAGTTCCCGTGCTCTTTCCCTGTGTACTAACAGAGGAAGTAGCAGGGGGTGCAGAAAATGGTTTACACAAATCCCAAGGAGTCTTGTTCTACAGAGTTTCTAACCAAAAAGTGAAAGCACTTTGATAAATCTATTTAAATGTGAGTGGCTGCATTGCTATCAAGGCTGGCAGGGCTCTGCGTGCAGAGCTGCTGAGCCTTGTGGAAAGGATACGCAAGATGTTGGCACCGCAGAAGGGAAGCAGAATTGGAGTGTCTTGGCTGCTGAACACTCATCCTGAGCAATCCCTGTCCCTGCTTGCTCTGTGGTTTGTGAAGAAATTCCAGTTTCTGCAAGGAAAGCCTCCATGCTGTCAGAGCCTTGCTTTCAAACCATACTCACAGGGCCTCCAGCAGCTTATAAATAGCTTAAACCTTGGGTTTTAAAAACTTTAAACAGCGCCTTTTGGATTGTGTTTGTTCAAGTCTTTTATATCTTGGTGGCTAAGATGTTTAGCTCTTTGCTGCAGTCTTTGAAGTAAAACACTGTGTAGTTTAAAAGAAGTTTTGCTTTTTGAGTGGAAACTTTTTCTAAGGCTGGGGATTGTGGGATTTGTTATTTTTATTTTGCCTACTCCTATCTCGTGTTCAGCAGTGGGATCAAGACCATGTGATCTCAGCAGTGAGATATCAAAATTCCCATCTTTGGGTCAGGGCATCCCCAAGCTGCTAGTTGTGGCCTGGGAGAGCACGCAGGGAAAATACCTATGCTGGCATTATTGTCATAGCTGTGTGCATTTACAGTGCTCCTGCCATGTGTCTCTGTGACAGGGAGCTTGACTAGATGAATGGTTTGAACCATTACTGTTGTAGTGGTATTTTTGAGGGGGCTTAATATAAACCACTCTGCATAACTTGGAAGGTGAGAGGTGATGGAGAGGTCCCTGAGCTCATTGTCCTCCTGCCAGAGCACTTATCATCTCTTTCCACCTTGTTTGACAGTAGACAGGAATGTGTCATGGTACATAGTGTTTAGAAATCATGGATCAGCCACATCTTGCTAAAGTAGAGTCATCTGGTCAGAAGTTATGGGGATCTCTGTATCAAGCATAAGCAGTGACCAGCAGTAGCTGCCTAGAACCAGGCTGGCAGAGACCCTTTATTTGCAAGAGGGTCAGGCAGCATGAGGAAGACACTCTGATGCATCTTTGCTGCTATTTGGTTGATAAAGAGGAGGGACTAGTTGCCTAGGTTTGTTAGCTGTGCTGGCAACAGGGAACAGATGGGTGCATGCCTTTCTTGTGCCATGCTCCTAATTCATTAATGGCATTTTCCAGCTGAGCATGAGACCTTCTCCCAGTTCAGCTGTTTTGTGGTAAGTGGGATGAAGAGCCAACGTTAGAGCAAGGGTTGCAGTGTCCCAGTGGACACGCTCTCCACTGTGGGACCGGCTGTCCCTCTAGTTCCTCTATTTCTGAAGCAAATTGCTGGAGCTCCAAGCAGGGAGATTAAGTTTTCTGTAGCCCCTCAGAATCCAAGGGCATCTGCTCACAGTTCTTATTTTAAGTGTGTGTTGACAGGATCTTCACATGCTCTGTTGCTTTGCTGCTGATGTCGTGTTTGCTTGGATTGATCAAGGACATGGCCCCACCTTGCCCCGCTGCATCACTTTGGGCACAGCAAAGGCCTCTCTTGACTGTGCCCTGCTCGCTGACAGGGGCACAGACATCTTGTGAGGTCCCTGCCTTACAGCTGGCTTCCACTCTGTCAGTATAGTCACTGCTATGTGGCCCCTCTGTGTGCAGGAACTGGCCCTGGAGCACAGGGAGAAGGCAAAGCTGCGTGTTACACCTTGGGGATGACTTCACACCTGAAAAACTGTCAACATGTTCTATCCCCTCTTACTGCTCCTGGTGTGAGGAAGAAAACAGCATCCTGCAGACAGTTTTGCCAGTATTTTCTGAAGCAGTTTGTGTCTGAGCAGAGTAAAGGCCTGGAGCAGCAGGTCTGCAGCAGAGCTGCACTCTGTGGCTGTTCGTGAAACTCTCTTTATGTGGGTGGGACTTTACCAGGTGATCTTCCCATCTGTGTTGACAAGACAGTATCTCTTCCCCAAAACATTTCAGTGGCTGTTCAAAACTGTGAGTGCCTGATGGAGTGGAGCAGCCAAAGTGTGAAGAAAAGGCATGATCTGTGCCCCCCAGGTTTCCTGGAAGCCTCTCTTGATATCTAACCTGTACTTTCCAGGTATTTCATCCATCCCATGTCCATTTACTTTTCACTACCCTTAACGAGTTTCATACACCAGGGATCTTTGCATCCTTCAGTCATTTTTAACCATTTATACTCAAGACTTGTTATTCCTGATAGCCAAATTTCCAAGACAGTTTTTCAGCAAAACTCTAGACATGATGGAACTGTTGTGTCTTTGGAGGTAAGGAGACCAGTCATCACAAGAGTAATTGAGTTATCATGGTGCATGAGATACTGTGGTCAGTCCTTCATGTTGATTCCTGAGGAAATGGCGGTAACTACGTTGTTCCTTTGGGCATTTATTGGAAGAGGTGGAATTGAAAAGAGCCTGGAGATGTTGATAATATCAGAGTTTTAGGGAAAATTATCCCATGCTCTCAGCAAAGTTTTCGTCAATGAAGCCAATTCATCATAATGAGAAACTGGATCATGGAGAACAAGAATGGATATGGAGAGGAAAGATGGGGAAAGGTGTTATTTGCTGTTGTCTCTATTGAGGTACTGATGGTACTCCTGGGCAGCCCTAGTTGTGCAGCCTTCCAGATGGCTCTTGTTGGAAAGCTGTGTTCCCATGGGATGTGGCACCTCAGCGTGCCAGAGCCAGGAGCAAGGCTTTGTGTACACAGGGAATAAATGCTGAAATGGTAGATCATTGCATGTGGAAATTTTAGAATAAGGGAGAGCAGCAGCAGCTGCAGTTTATGTGCAGACAACATCCCTAAGGCAGCGAGACAAGGGGTTTCTCTGCTCACTCCTGCAGCTGGGGCGTCTCCTTCTTACCTTTACGTTTAACCACTCAGGGGTCCTGGGTGCAAGCTGCCTGTTCCTGCATTAGAGGTGAGAGCCTCTTTCTTGGGTTTTTGGGTTAACATATGGCAGGTCACACCCTGCAGAAGAAATTATGTTTTCCTGCTGTAAGAGGATTATGGATGTAGGAGAGTTATGCTGACTTGCCTGGCAGAACAGGAAGCAAATGGGAAAAGCAAATTGGGGGACATTTCTGCTATGGTACTGAGGAGACGGCAGCAGGGTGGTGTGAAAGGTACTCAGACAGACAGGGTCTAAAGGGGCAGCTAAGCACCGTGACAAAGTGCCTGTCCTTCAGTTTCATAAGAAATGGGTTGGAGGCAGAGACGTTTGGGAACACAGCCCTTAGAAAAACAGAAGGAAAACAAAATTCAACAGAAAGGAGTTGAACAGGGAGTATCATAATTCTAAAGAAATTGTTCCTCCAGGCTGCAGGAACTCTTCAGCATCTAGGTTGAATCTCCAGCAAGTTGATTTAGAAATTAAAATGAAATAAAATTAAAGTAGACCTGTTTAATACAGAGGCTGTGGTTCCGTGAGGCTTATTTAAGGAAAAGTATGTCTCTAGGCCCAGTTTAGGTACTTGCAGATTAATATTAGACCCCAGAACTCAGTGTTTCAATATGCTGCGATGTTCCTTCTATGTTGTTGTTATTCTCAAGAGAATGTAAACAGAAAAAGTCAATATTTAGTGATACGAAGGTACTGGTCTTGGCTCTGATGTCAGCCTTGTATTGCACTGTCACAGAGCTGCAGCTAAGCCTTGTCTCAGCTGCTTCTCTTCGGCGCTGCTTTCTCCTGCCTGTTTCAGCAGCGGACCACAGGTTATGCCAACACTCAGAGTATGCCCAGGTCACAGGAAAACGTGTCATTCCTCACCAGCTAATGCATTGCAGTGATGATCAGCACCAACAACTTTTCTGCTTGGCAGGATCAGCCCTAAGACATCAGAGATTTGTGAGTCACTTAAGAAACCTCTTCCATCCAGTTGGCCACTGGGACTGCATCGCTTCAGCTGAAAGTCAGATTGTTGCCATGATGTCTCAGTGGGCACTCTCCCCTCATTCCTCACAGCCACTCCTTTGGTAGACTCCATGGCCGGCACCTGCAGTGACCTCATAAGAAACAGGCTCTTTGTACCAAATTTTGGCAAGTCCATGTGCAACAGGACCATTTCCACTCCTGTGAACTGTTGAGCTCATGAGGAGCAATTTTCCAGAGCTCTTGGCACTGGTGTTTTTGCTGTGGGCTGATGTCAGTAATAAAGTCCTGTTTGTATCCAAGCTGCAGCGATAAGCTTTGGTGAAAAGTTTCTGCAAATCCTGCCTGAAGGAGCTTTTCATTGACCACTAACAGATTGCTCAGGGGGTAGAAGGGCAAGGGAAGTCACTGTGCTGTGTGACTCCCAGAGGCTGCCACCAGTCTGCCCAGCCCTTCAGCTTGCTCGAGGTAGGATGTGCTGGAGAGGTGTGTAAACACACAGCTTGGGCTGATGCAAAGGGGAAGTTGCAGCCCCTTAGCTTAGATGTTATGGGAGTTTGAAGAACAGAACAAAGGCAGATCTAGAGGCTCAAGGGTCAGAGAGAGAGCATTATCTCCTGCAGCTTATGCCAGTACCTACAGGCCCACTGTGCATGCTTGAACCTTATGCAGCACCATGGGAATTGCTGGCATGAGGCAAAAGTCAAAAAGCTCTTCACGGGAGGAAGCAGATGAGTACCATTCCCTTAGGGGCATGGAAAGAGGCAAGTTTTCCCACCTTGAACTCCAAATCTGCTTTCACTCTCTCTCTGTAGAGGTTGGTTTGGATTGGGGCCATCCCCTATGCAATGTGTTTAAAACAGGATGTTTTCTCACATCCCTTGGAAACCCATGTGGAACGGGAAGGTAAAACAAGGAGACAACATGCCCATCCTGCGCTGACTTACCTTGTGGTGTGTCACTGTGCAGCGCAGTGTTGGGCAGCCTGGCGCACATAACCTTATGAACCCTGTAGCTGCACCACAGCCTGCAGCCCTGTAATCTCCCTGGTACAGCAATTGGAGCCAAAATCATGGCCCTGAGAGCCTCTCCTTCCATTGACAGCCATAGCTAAACTACTCATCAATCTGTGAGCTGAGAGCAGCTGAAGTATATAAATAGCTGTCTGAAATGCAGCTGTAATGGCTTCACATGGGAAAGCCACCTTGTTTCTCTGCTGTGCCCAGAGTTCACACAGGACGGGGGGAAAGTGGCATTTCCAAAAGAGTGGGGGAACTCCTGAGCAGTTCTGGACTTTAAGAGACGTTTTTATAGGTAGCATTGCATGAAAAAAGATTTGTCTTGTCAGACTGGCATGTCTCAGCCTGTGTCTGTTGCCCTTGATGTTCTGTTGTTATCTCACAACTTGATGACTCAGAATTTGTGTTTGTAGCTGTGCACATGCGCACAGTGTTGTGCTGCTGCTGCAGGACACACGCGCTGGATCCCTGAAAGCCGAAGGAGTTAAACTGCTTTCAAATAGGCCTATTCATGCTAATAAAGTACCTTGGAGCTGGTCCAGCAGGCAGACACCTGGGTATTATTTGAGCATTTGACACCCCTAGAGAACTAGAGCCTTGATGAGCTTTATAGACTCACAGAAATCTTGGAAAAGAAAGGAGGCTTTCCATAGAAAATGGATTTTCAGGGCCAGCTGAAGGACATGATGTTCAAGATCATTGCTTTAAAATAATTTCAGCTGCAGTTAATGTGAAGCAAAGAAGAAAAGAAAACCCAAGACAGTGAAAGGATAATTAATTCTGAGTTTGAACTGCAATTTGAAAGGGCTATATTGTGAAGTGACCCTTTACCAACTTATATCTGAATTGGCTCTTCTCTTAAAACCCTCTTACAGATGAAATGTAGTGTTGTTTTACTTTTATACCATATGTTTGTTCTTCCCTAGTATTACCAAGTGACCTTGAATTCAAACCTTTCTTAGAAGAGGCTGATATTCGGGGGGGGGGGGGGGGG
>WBNH01007554.1:15887-133023 GCA_013401255.1 Urocolius indicus
CCCCTCTACTACAGCAAGCCCCAAGAGCAGGCTTTGCTGCTGCAAAAGCCTCTCCAGAGACAGCCCAGGTTCCCCTTGCTCTTGCAGAGTAGCAGCTGGCTGTCCCCTGAGTTCTTCTCAGAGGTGGTCCATCATCCTTGTTTCTTTCTTCCTTCTTTCTCCCCAAATAACCATAGCATGCACCATCACCAGGATAAGTTTTGCAAAGCACATTTTTTTTGGCTGCTCAACCACCCATTTAGGGAGCTACAGTGTTGTGGCACTCCCAGGGCTCTTACCACATAAAGCTTCTTTTCTCTAAAGCAGCTTTCAGCTCTGAGGGAACTTAGGTCAATAGATAACACTCTCTGTCTCTGACCTCATCTTCCTACTGTCTCTACTCTATTTCTAGTACATTTTTCACTAAATTTCTCCAGAAGCTTAGAAATGCTTGTTGCGAGGAGATGTTCCAGTGACTAAAGCCTATACAGAATATGATGTTTATTACTGGGCAATTCCACTGTAATCTGAAAAAACATATATTTCTGGCTCGTTTATAATTTCTCATCTTACAAGCTGAGCTCTAGTGAGATTCACATTTTGGACATCATATTAGTACAATAATGCATTTCACACCGTTGTTTCCTAATCTGCCTAATCAAATAAAAGGAGATAAAGCATTACGTAACCCAGCCTCCCCATTCCAACAAGGCAACACCAAACACATCAGGTTTGCAGTTCAATTAATTTTCCCTACACGGGGTGGCTAAAGCACATAATTTAATCAGCATTTTGCAGTTCTGTCAATAGACGCAATATATTCTGGGTGTTGACAGTACCCTGAGCAGCTGCCCAAGTACCGAGGAGTTGCTGAGGGCTTGGATAACGTTGAGAGGTTTTTGGAAGGCATGAAAGCATCTTGGGCTGCTGCGTTAAATGCTGTTGTGTCAGTACCTCATAGTGGTACAGGTGCTTTGCTTTAGTTTTCAGCTGCCTAGTAAATAACATGCTTTGGTCTAGCACTGCAGACAGAGCAGACAGGTTTCCCCATTCTGTCAGTAGATTATCTGGGAGAGTAAGGGACATTGCTGGTGCTCAGCCAGATGGCCAGGGCCGGTGTGGTGCTTGGCTTCTGAGGTCGTGAGTAAATACTGAAGCAAGTGATACAGTCATGGAGAGATCTCTCCATGGCTGATTCTAGTCTTGTAAGTAAAATCCAGAAATAGACAAGAAGTGTACTTTGAGTACATCCATTTCTTTAACGATACCTTAGAAGAAGTGTGACGTTAGGACAAAGTTTTCCTCTTTCAGTTACCACAGAAGGCTCTGCTCTAGGAGTGCTGAGTCTGTAGGTGCTGATACCCTCAGCAAGTCTGCAGCTAGCCATCAGCTGGGGATAAACAAATGTGTTGGCCACGCTTAAGCAAATCAAGCCTCATTGAGCATGCAGGGAATGCAAGAGAAAAATGAGCATCATCCAAGGTGGCCAAGGTACTACAGACCATCTGTAATTCTCTTCCTGACCTCCCATGTCCAGTGAGGGGACTGTCCTGCTGGGCATCCTAAGCAGCACTACGGATAGCTGAATGCTTTTTTGTGTGCTGCTTGAGCCACCACTGAGAAAAACGCAGCTCTGTGTAGATAAATGGTGTGCTTAAATCTGGCGTGCCTTTCTGGGCTGCAGAGCAAAACAGAACTTCAAAATAAGCTGCAGTACTGTTGCCATTGCAAATACTTTTTTCTCCTACAACATCTTGGAGAACATAGCAGAAGAATTTGAGACTTTTTTTTAAAGGGAAGCCAACTAATGGCCTGGGTTTGGGGCTTTGTCATAATTCATTGTTATTTAGGAACAGCATTTCAGTGCTTGTGACATAAATAGCAAGAGCTAAAAATTGTTTCAAAAAAAAAAAACTCTAGAGAGTAAAAAGAAGTTTTAGTTCTGTTTCCCAGGAGATTTGTCCCCAGGTTTCACTCTGCTGTAGAGTGTATCAGGCTGTTTCTGCAACAGATGAGGTTTTTGCCTGAAAAAGGGGCATTTACATTAAGGAGATATTCAAGTAGTGTGTTTTAATGGGCTTTGGCAGCAGTGTCAGTGGCAGCACGTGCCAGGTGCCCCTGGTCTAGGTGCCAGCCCTGAGTGGTAGATGTGCTCAGACCTGTGCAGCTCTGGGCACAGGGAACCTCCCGTCGAGGAATTTAGGCATCTCCTAAAGTGCGTGTCTGCACTTTATCTAATGTCCTCCTTCATTGGGACACCTGGGGCCAAGTTCTCCATGTCGGTAACAGAGGCTCTGGGCCTAGCTGCTTTTACCGCTTCAGCTTGGTGCTCGCACACTGGCTTCAAAAGCCAGATCAGCAGCTTGCCAGCAAATCTGATGTTGGTGAACGTTTCTTTTTTGTCTGCAACTTTGCTCAGCAGGAAGCACTAGTTAGTCCATATGGGAAGACTCCTGGGGGTCCCCATCCCCCACAAGAACATCCCATTGAGGCAGTTCCTGCAGAAATATTGGTGAGATAAGGAACTGCGTAGCTCGTGGGGTTTAGAGGTGACTGTTTTGGCTCTGTGGTCAGATATATTTTCTTTGTCCATTACACAGGACTTGAATAACAGGCAAATTAGTGCTGAAGCAGGCATTAGAGACCTGATCCAGAAGGCAGACAGGCCTGCTCCTACAAATTCTTTTATATCACTGTTGCTTGGGTAAAGACTTGGTTTACTGTGTGATCCAGGCAGCTCCAGCCATAGGAAACCAGCTGAGAGCAATCCTATAGATTGCAGTTTGGGAAAATGAGCTCATTTACAAAATAAGGCAGAACAAGCAAATGAAAGGAAAAAAAAAAGTGTGAATTAAATAATATGACTTTGGTGCAAACACGTAAATCAACTGTTTGCTGTTCCATAGGATGCAGAGCCATCCATGTAACGCAGTAAGAATCGCTGTAAGTTCACTGCCAAAAAAAAAAAAAATCTAAAAATCACTGAGTCTAGGCAGTCTCTAGAATCCAAAGTCCCTCATTATATTAAAAAAATTATTGCAGCAGAAAACTTACAAGTGCATCACAGGACCCACTTGTACTGTTAAACAGATGGCACCTACACAAGACCCAAAAATATATAACAATTTTAATTGAGCCAATGCAAAACAGATTTGTGAAATAAAACAGTACATGCCAGGTCTAATAAGGCTTTTACTAGAAATTTTGACATTAAGTAATTTTGTAACAGCACAAGAGGTATTTAGAAGATGCTCATTAGCAAATGTACCGTTTACTTCCCTTGCTTACTGTAATCTCTCAAGTTCCTGATCGGTACATTCCTACCTGCTGTAATTTTTCCTTGGCACAGTTTATCTGCCTCCTTTTGACATTTGAGTCCTGTCATTTTAACGGTATTGTTTTCAAATTCATCTCCTTGGTCTGGATCCTTTTCTCTTTGCTGAAGACAATGGCAAAACCTTCCCACCCCCTTAACAGTCTGAAAAGAAACGTTTCTCTCTTACAACATTTGAGCTTGGCTTCCACAGCTGATGACCTCATTATTTATACCTATTCTGCTGAGAGTGTCAGGCTGATTTCTTTTATGTGGAAGGAACACTTAAAGTTTCTGTGTCACCCACCAACATGCAAACCTACTCTTGAAAAGGGTAACGTCTGTGCCAGCTGCAGGCTGCTGTGGGGGACAGGGTCTGCAGAGCCCGGTTCTGGTTGTCCTCCTTCCCGCCCAGACTCAGTCTGGGTGAGCAGAGCTGTGCATTCAAGGGAATTCAAACATAAGCTCCAGAAAAATCTGCACATTTTTTTCTGCCTGACAGTATCTACACACTGAGAAGGTGCCTTTAACAAGATATGCCCTGATTTGCATGATCTGAAGACCACTAATGTCTGTCTATGTCAAGTTATTGTTGTGTCATCTTTCTTCTCCCAGCTCCCTGTTTTATCTCTTGGGGAATCCTCTGGGCCATGGGGTGCTTCCCAAGACATGGCAGCTTGTAGGGCAGAGAAAAAAAGTCAGCGGTGCTTCTGCAAGATGAGTGTCTAGATTAGCTACTGAGAGGGAGGCATGTGCTTGCACAGAACATCAAAAGGCAACTTACAACTTCTAGAGCTGGGAGACATTCAGCAGTGTGCCAGAGGCACAGCAAGAGCAGCCAGAGTCAGGCCCTGCCTCCCTACCTGCAGGGTTTCTTTTCCAAAATTCTCCTCAGAGGCTCCTCTGGTGAGGGAGAAGGTTCAGTGAGCTAAGATTGATGGTGATGGCACCTTCGCAGCTTCCCAACCAGCTAGAAAAAAGAAAACTGTTCTGCAGCAGACCAGTGTTATTTCAGTCACAGGGTAGCAGTTGATAGCACAGGATAAAAGCTGTATTTTTCCCACTTGGAAAAAAAAAATCTCATTGATAGCACTCAGTTTCTTCACCTTTCACTGCTGCCTAAATTGTGACAAGAGACAATTCTTCCACAACTGGAAAGGGATGTTTTTGTCTAAAATGTCATAACACAGAAATCCCTAGTCCCTATCCACGTGCAGAGAGGAAAAGCAAAAGGTAAAACCTACAATACTTGTGGCTTTCACCTTTTTTTTTTTTCCCTTGAGTATGTCAACATGATTTGAATGGTAAGGACATGCTTAAAAGTGAAAACAATGACCGGTGCAGTCTCATGTCACCATGAATTTTGAAGAGGCTGGATAACTGTGTATTCAGAGTGTATCAAAATCCCAGGGAAGGGATGTAAACACCACTTGCATGAGATAGCATTTACTGAGATGGTTAAAAGACAACATTCTCTTTTGCCTTTAAAAAGAGTTAGGACTGCACCCACAATGCAGGCATGTTAGAATATTTTCATATGATGACGTTAAGTAAACATCAGCATGTAAAAGGCAGAGTTGTGACGTTGCGTTAAGGGCAGTTAGAAGATACGTGGCATGGTAATCTCCTGCAGCAAAAACACCAGCATGTATTTATACCATCCAGCCCGGGCTTCCATCTAGTGCTGGTGACTCAGAATGAACCTGCATCATGACACTCAAGAAAATTCCGGTACCTTTGACCTCAGACAGGCCAGCCTGACTTGTCCTCTTTGGTTTAAGCCCAGCAGATTAATGCTTGGTGAAAGCTGTAGTTCTTGTTAAATTAAGAAACAACTGTAAAGGAACACTGATAAATTCATGGTCATTTTTATTTCATATTCATTTCAACCAATTAACTTCTGCTATTATCAAAATGTATGAAATTTTTTTAAAAGCCTTGTTCTATTTAGGATATCCTGTTGTTCACAGTAATATTCCCTGTTCCTATAAATTCTGCTTTGTGTAGGTTGTGACAGGAGCCCCTCAAGGACCAGCTGCCTGGTGGTGTTTCTATTGCTCTTTAGAAAACGATTTTCACCAATGTGCTTTTCTTGCCGGTGATACTCTCATATGTGTGGTGAGGTGTGCATTGTGTTTCTCAGCATGATCAAGTAAAAGAAACATCAATACATCTCTTAAAAAATGAGACAATATTATAAAGTGCCGTTTCTGTCTCATGCAGACCCAGTTTTGTTCAAACAGCTTGCCTGTGAACAGCGTCTGCAGACACACAGGACTACCAGGGAATCCAGCATAAAGGCACTGAAACCAACTGTTTTCCTAACAGTTCAGGGTTTTTTTCTGCTCAGTTGCATTGCATCTGAAACAGGTTTCAGTGTAACTGGTGGCACCTAGGTGAGAAGCCCTTTAGTTTTCCTGCCCCCTGGAATTACTACTTGCTCTACTTCCTGTTGTACACCCTCAGTATGCTGCCAGTGCACTGCAAGGTGTGCACTGTTCACAGAGCTGGTGTTGGGGCAGACCTTGTGGGTCAACTGTAATGAGTACAAAGGAATCCTCAGCGTCTAAGCAAGGTAAGACATTTGCAAGTGAAATAACCTACTGCTCAGGAGAAACGTGGTTCTTGCTGACAACCTCCAGGGCACTTGTAAATTGCCATGCAGCAGGATTTCCTTAGGTTTTATTCACCTCTTTGCTCGATGTTATTCTTTGTGCCTATAACATGAAAACCCGAAGCATGTTCCATCTCTCAGGGGGTGTCCCTGGCAGGCACGCCCCAGCTCAGATACACTCCCATGGCCACAGCAATCCCACTCCCTTTGGACAGGACAGCAGCCTGGAGCACATGCTCCTGAGAACCTCTGCACCTCTGAAATGCTGCACCCTCGTCAGACATGTGTCTTTCTCCCATTGTTTTTTGAGAAATCAGAGGTTTTCCAAACTAGTTTAAATGTGAAGGATCACACACCATCCAGTGCCTGTAGTTGCCATGTCATCTGTATTTTGAGGATCTTTTTGACATGGAAATAAGATGCTGCAGAGCAGGCATCTTGTTAAAGAGCCATTTCAGACGGAGGGGATTACACATACTTCTAAGTAGAAAGTTTTCTGCATCACTCCTGTGCTCACTGAATTTTTCAAGAGACTTGCTTTCCTTCTGCAGGCTAAAATATATACCAACAATGTTCTCAGGACATGCTTTTTTTGTGAGAAGACACCTAAGCTTTCAAACTGTGCAAGGCAAGTGCTCTTACAACTCTCCCAATCGTGGTTTTTGTCAAGCATTTTGAGCTCTCATGTGAAGGAAGTCTCACTTGTGTCATTTTGAACTACTGGATCTTAAAGTATTATTACTCTGTACCTCTTACCCCCAAATTATTTGTGACAGATATCCCACACTAATAATGAAACTCTTAGGGTATTATCTTCGACTAAAGGAAAAGTGTTACATAGTGTAATATCATGCCAATTAGAAGGGAAAATCAATGTATATTCCTGAAATATGTCTTTGCTTGGTATCAGCCACTCTGTGAAAAATTGCAATTTCCACAGTTTTTAATGAATATGGGTAGGCATCTAGAGAGGACAAAAGATTATTAGTGGATTTCTATTTCTGTCAATCTATTTGTTACAAATATTCTTTGAGAGACAGCAGATAGATGTGAGGGAAAAAATCTGCATGTTTCTTTGTTATGCAACATGCTGCTCAAAATGCAAGCCGACAATTCCAGTGATATCTCAAAAGAAGTGCCGCATTTACATTAAAAATGGAGGAAAAATAAGTAAAGCAGAGCTGAGTTTATGTTATCTTGTTTTCTGATCAGTGTTTCTGCCTGCACCGCCTCAGTACGTTGAACTGGAGTAGTACTCAATCTGACCTGTGTCCTACCAAACCTACCTAGTTTTGATTCTTGGTGTCAGGTTAAGCTGGAAGGTACAGAGAAGTTTAATCAGTGGCTTAAAATAAGCCAACGATTTGTCGATGGTTGGTCTTCATTGATAAAGTGAGACTTTTGTATGCAGCTGGGCTAAAACATTCCCAGCCAACAGCCAGTGGTAACAAAGCTGGGATTCCAAGAGGCACAAGAGTGACAAGCCTTCTCTGTGGGCACTTCATCATTCTGTTAGGTGACTGATGCTACCTACTGTATAGCCAGCATCTAACAGGCTCTCACTAGCTGTAGGATGGTTGGAAGCCCACTGGTAAGGCAGTGGCAGCTTTCTCAGTGCGCAGAACAGTGGGCTGTCTTCTGAAGCTGGTATCGAGGGTGACCGTGTAGCTGGCAAAATAAAGGTGTAAGTTGTGAAGAGGGTGGGAGGCTTGGGGACAGAAGAAGAAGGAAATGATCACTGAAACTTTGATAGTAATTTTATTTATAGTCTAATGTGCACACATGGCTGTTGATGATGAGGCTACCAGTGACATAAATAAACTCAAGCAAAAGACGTAAGCGAGTGGATACATGTAAAGTCTTCTTTGGGCAGTGCCACGAATTTGGACATCAACCAAGAGAATTATTTGTGTCCCTTGCAATTTTGATGAAGAGCACAAAGGAGATAATTAGACCAGGATGCTTCGCATTGCTCTTTCCATCTTGCACACATTCCTGCCCACCAAATGTGAAATGTTCGCCTTTTCCCCTCCAACATGATGGTTGTTGAACTTATTTTTAGTGTCATTTGATAAGCCTCCCTGCTCGCAGAGAGACATCCCACTGACCCAGCCACTGGTCATTGTCTATACCAGTTCCCATCAAAGCGGGCGCGCTTTGTCAGGTTTCGACTCGAATATCCATTTTGCATCTGAAGTACAGTATCGAAAGTGACTGGATCATTTGAGCCTTTTTCTTCAGCTGCTCCCTCCTTCCTCCCCCACAGTGTTTCCGCTCACGCTAACATAATTTGGCATCGTCGACGTGACACGACACTGGTTTTTCTAAAAAATTATAATACATACATTGTCAATGGTTTGTGATGGCCGGCGCTCCCATACATTTAATTCCTAAATTGATGGAAGGAGGTCTTTTTCCACTGCTGAATCTTAACCGACGCTCAGTGCCCCCTCGAAAACCGAGTAATGCACATACAGTAATAGGTCATTCAATGTCAAAAGGCATAAAAAAGATGAGCAAAATCTTCACAGGCTGCTGCTTGCTGTTGCCTTTAATTATATTAATTAAACTTTGAAATTCTCATGCAAAGAGAGTTGCTGGCTTGTGACGCTGAAGAGCCCTTGGAGATCTGGGGGGGAAAAAAACCCTGAGATACCAGCTTAGTGGCTACTGCTTTTTTTTTCGTCTTAAAAAAAAATAAATACATAAGCCTACGACTGCTAGGTATGTTTATAGATGATGATGTTTTATGCGCTACTGAACTCTGAATGCAGGAAAGGGGAAAAAACCACCAGCCACAGTGTCAAGGTCTTGAAGCATCAGTCCCTCAAACTCCACTCAAGATCTCTGGTTACAGG
This sequence comes from Urocolius indicus, assembly GCA_013401255.1. Taxonomy (NCBI): domain Eukaryota; kingdom Metazoa; phylum Chordata; class Aves; order Coliiformes; family Coliidae; genus Urocolius; species Urocolius indicus. Next base: position 24,652 of record WBNH01007554.1, read on the forward strand.
CTGTCTTCCTGTGGAATAACGCTCTATTAATTTTCTTCCTGTCCCGGGTGCCTAATGAAGGAAAGGTGTCTTCAAAAACTAAAGGGCAAAGTCTTGCTTGCTACCAATACCTTGAGGCATCCTGTCTACATTTTGTCATGCGTGTGCACTTTTCAGTGTTAGAATGACAAGATTTCCAGTCAGAAGGTTCCCGTAAGGCACGATGCGATGAGAGACTCGCAAGGGGTTTGTGATCTGACATCGCTGTAAGGCACTCGGCTCTTGCGCCTGCTTAGCCTGGTGGGAGTTTTTATCCTTCGCCTTTGGCTAGTAGTCCCTGTTTAAATAACACGTGCCGTCTCTGCATCTGAGAAACTTTGCATCTCCGCTAAAAGCAATTACATCCTGAGAATTTATGGTCCTTAAAAAAGCACAAAATAACAAAAATAGAAAAACAGTCTCATCTTTGGTGTCTGTGTTCTCCCTTTTGTGTTCTGTAACAGCACAGGCATGCAAGTCAGTGCTCCTCTTCTTGTCACTGCTGCAGGTCGGAGAGTATCAGCATACTGGGGTGAACCACAGGAGCTCGACAAGGCAGTGCTGGCTCCTGGGAGCGGGGAATGCAGGAACCTTCTGAGTTTTGGGTTGAAGGCAATCCAAGAAATGTGAGGAAGTGCTCGGTTCTCTCTGCTTAGTTGAAAAGTGGCAATGTGGCTATCTTTCCTCCTGGTGTCCTCTTCTCCTCCTCTACTGAGATTGAACTCGGGTGAAGTTGATACATCGGCCCTGAGGGGGGGAAGAAGAGAGAAGCTCTTATTGGTGGAGAGTCATAGATACAACCAAGATTTTCAAATGCTGAATATTAGATGCTAGAAGAAGGCTGTAATTTAAATTCAGATGTTTGTGAAAATAACGTACCCATGAAAAGCCTTTTAAGAATTAATGGAAATTACACAGTGAGGCACTACATTTGACTTACAAATTTATGATGTTAGGAAAGCAGTGATGACACAGAAGACACATTTTGAACACTCTCAGGTTTGTCACGAGGATAATTTGCAAATTCTCGGTAACTGTAGTGAGCAAACTCAAACCCATCTAAACGTGGTAAAGGAACATCACAGCGAAGACACATACTCCCCACAGATCTCCCCCAAGCCAAATCCTCATGCAGTGTGGTGCGGATAGATGTGACTGTTAGTTAGCAGAGCTGATGCTGATTTTAAACTGTACTTTATTAGCAATAACCAGAGCTCTGCATATATAAGCCCTGTTCCTATGTGCTTCAAAATCACTGGTGTCATAGCCGAGTAATACCATTCTCCTGTAAATGGGCCTGGATCAATCTTGACAGATTTTGGTGTAACTGAATGAAACAAATCCAGCAGCAGAAATCATGATCCCCTTTTACTAATTTGGGATAAGCACTAAAAATTGCCAGTCATTTCTCAGAGCTTATTTAAATGTCCCGACTCCAAATCAATCTCAGGTTTTTGAAGTAGGGTGTGCTCTCAACAGAACAGCTCCTCTCTTTAAACAGCTCTTCGGAGCACTGCAGTGATAACCTTTCTGTGGTTGGGAAAAGACAGCTTACACTGAGCCTTTGTTCTGCACCTCTCCACCAGAGAAAGTAACTCTCTGTATGAAAACAGGGGTGGTGCGGTTAGCGAATGCCGGCCGGCACTGCGCATTCTGGCACGAGGTTGTTCGTTAATGACAAAGCCCCTCCACTCGCATGGGCCTGTAAGACACAAGGCCGCACCGGGTGGGCAGTGAGGAGCACGTAAGGTGACTCAGGCAGGGACCGCAGCTGGGCCTGCCACAGCCTGTTCCCAAAGGCTACCTCCAGAATGTGAGGAGACCTGCAAAAGTATGTAGGAGTGCATTCACAGCTGATAGGGGCTTTACGGGAAATTCTACCCAAGAAGAAAAAAGCCAAGCTTTTCTCTATCCTCTTCAATTCCTACTTGAGGGCTTTGAAATTGCCATGTCTATGCAGCAATTTGTAAGAGAACTGTAAAAGGTGACTGTGCTAGTTTTGGAACAGGCAGCTCTGCTTGCCCTTTGAATCCTTATTTCTTTGATGCATGGTTGGGAGAAAATTGATGCTTTCTTCTTAAACCTAGGAGATTATGGAATTATCAAATGAAATTAGGACTAAAACTCATATTCCTTTCATTTATTTTGATCTAAATGTTTTACCAGTTGACAGAGAGGATGATTGCGAGCTGTGTTTATTCAGCATTACTCAAGCAAGTCTTGGCTGGCACTTGCCCTTGGCTGGCACAAAAGGGGCAGCGTTCTGATAAGGGATTTTTTTTTTTCCTAATGCTTTTGTAATTATTTTATTTCTGTCAACTACATAATAAATGTTAAACTGGTGGATAGGTGGTTACGGTAATTGTAGTAACTTCTAGCTGCTACCATCTGCATTATAAATGCAGGAGAGATGCAGAGACCAACCAGGATTGCACAGAGACTCCTTTAAAGGCAAAGTATAACAGGCCTGGACATCTTTATTTGCTTTCCTGTTTTCTTGGTTTATTTGTTTTTGAGTTTGTTGTGTTGGTTTGTTGTTTTTTTTTTTAATGAAGCATATCATATTTTTAATGAAGCAAAGTATTTCTGGAGCATAAAATCCAGAAATGCCGTGTAACTTGAGCGCTTCTGATGACAGAGCTAATGTTTAAAAAACACTGACAGCAAGGATATTTACTTTTACATCCTAGTTAATGCCACAGCTGCAAAACAAAACTGCAAAACGTAGGCAGAAAACAGATAATGGGAGAATTGCAGTAGTTCATTATATCATTAAATATTACAATTTAGCCATTGATACAAAATTTCTGCATTTGTTTGTATCTTTATCGCTGTTCTTTAAAGACAGTTACCAGTGCATGAATTTATACACCTTTTGGGCAAATGATTTGACTATTACTTAGTTTGATGTTTGCATTCATTTTGCACTTACAAGATGTTTTAGTGGCTCAATGCTTTACCTGAGGTCTGAAATAATCATTGGAATCAAAAGCAAGTTCTTCAAGGTCTGACTGCATGAAGTCAGTAAATGCAGTATGTTAAGAGGGGCTGAGTGTTTTTAGCTCTTGATAATGGCATTAATGAACTATATAACAAACATCATTAACTAGCACCTTATTTCTAGGTAAGATGGTGGCCCTAGGAAGGATTTCCAGTTCAAGAGCTGTGTACAGAAAATTAGGAAGGACTTCCACCTTGAAGACTTGTTACCAAAGACAGCATGGGGGTTTCCATCTCTGCCTTGGCTGAGATCCTACCAGGTAGCACAAATATAACTGTCGCTATGAATCCACTATGAGCAGCACCAGCCGTGAAGGCTGGACTGCTCTGCGCATTGAGCTGCTCCTTCTACTCTGTCCTGGCCCCACCAGGACAAGGGGGGATGCAGCAGGTCTCTAGTGCTGAGCCCTGCTCTTCCACCCGGGCGCCTTCTCATAAGTGCTCCACAATTTTGGACTGTCCATCATCTCCTAAACGCTGACCGTGAATGGTAGATGACTTTAGAGCAATATAAGGTAGGAACTGAGGAGGAAAAGGAACACAGACCCATTCCAAAATAAATCTGGAAGCTCTGAAGCCTTAATACAAAATCTAGAGGTGGTATCTTAGAAGTTAAAGGGCATAACTTTCACTTAGAATTGAGGAAAACATGTCCTGTTTTGTTCTAAACATGTCTTCTCTGTCAGCTTCTAGTAAGGATTAGGTTTTTGGAAGATGTGTCTGTGATACTTCTTTTTTCTTTTTACCTGAGCCTGTGGACATTAAGTTAGTGAGTGTACTTTATGTACAGCTGTAACTTCAGTGAATTTCTTTACTGGCAACTTTGACTACCTTTTCTGCTGTAAGAAAACTGGAGGATGGGGGATTTTGGACGAAAACAAAGCCTTCCATAGAGGAAGTCATTTTTTGTGTACAATGTGATGTATGTAGAGGACAAAGCTGAAATCCACATGTTGGAAAATACACTGAAAGTGCTAATTCACAAGAAGGTCAGGAACACTGTAGTGTCATTAACAGAACAGCAAATACTGCATGCCAGCATAGTAGAGAACAGCTTTTTCTTTTAGGTAATGGGATGTGACAATGTGCCTGTTTTACAATATCTACACATGAAATGCATTAAGAAGTAGCTTTCAAGCCAACATAAAGAGCTCTGAGCTCCTATCATGCTTGCAATTTAAGTCACACTTGCACAATTACCATATATACCTTTCATGGTATTATTTCTTACCAAAAATAGATACATATCTGTCAGCAAGCCCCTCTCTTGGTCTGTTTGACATGGTTTGTTTCATGTACATAAATCTTTCCCTTAAGTGCTGGCTTAGAGGGGTTTTCCTTCCAGGACACAGCAGGGACAGAGGGGAGCCTTAAATGAGCAATTGCCACTCATTTCTCCTGGTCTCTCCCCTGGCCTCTATACTCAAGGACTCACGGAAGAGGAGAGAGGAAAAGGAGGAATTACTTGGTCAGCCAGACTCCTGCTCACATAACTTTTTCACCATTATCTAGAAGATAAACACCTTTATCTGGAAGATAGCTAGAAAATATCTAGAAGCTATCTAGAAGATGGGACTGAGGGGGGATCTTGTCAATACTTACAAGTATTTAAAAAGTGTATGGCAGGGGGATGGGACAACACTGTTTTCTTTAGTGTCCAGTGACAGAATGAGGGGTAGTGCAATGAAGCTGGAACACCAAAAGCTCCACTTAAATATAAGGAAAAATTTCTTTACTGTGAGAGTGAGGGAGCCCTGACACAGGCTGCCCAGGGAGGGTGTGGAGTCTCCCCTGGATGTTTTCAGACCTGCCTGGACATTTTCCCATGTGACTTGGGCTAGGTGGACCTGCTTCAGCAGGAAGTTGGACTAGATGATCTTTAGCGGTTCCTTCCAAAACCTACCATCCTGTGATCTAGAGAATCTCAAAGCACCTAAGAAACGGCAGCTATTAAACGATTGCCAACATTAAACAATAATAAATTATAACAAATACACTCTAAGTAGTTGAGTAGGATTTAAACCATTTACATTCTAGGTTGGCAAACTGAAGTAGGTAGAACATAGAAGACTAATTTGTAGTTGTTAAGGTTTATCACTCTTGATCAAATCAATATGAACTAAAGGTTTTCATCACCTAACAAATCAGGTTTATGTGATGCAACCAATATCACTGTCTTTGTGCAAGCTGGTTTTGATAAAAAGGTGCATAGTTGTGGAAGTCATTCCTCCACATGAATTCAAAACCTTCTGTGTAGTGATGCTATTTCATCATCACTAAGACCACCTTTCAGAAACAGAATATTACATCGTTCTAATTAATCTGAACCTTATGAAAAGGACTATTTACTTAAATAGAAACACTGTATACCAAACACTAGACTCATCAAGTCTATTTTTGGCCTTCACAATTAAAACATGCTTTTTCTATGTAACTAATTACACCAGGGAATTACCATCTGAGCAGCATTGCCATGATCCACCAGTTTGGTGAGTTAATGTTACGCTCGTGTCCCTGTACTCAATTAAACAATCAATACAACCAATTTGAAATCAGATGTATCATGCCTTGTAAATCACTGGATCATAAACCTTAACAATACCAACATGTAGTCAGTATAAAATGGAACTAAATTAGTGGTTTAGGACTAGATTAATTAAAAAATGAGTTATGCAAGCATTCTGTGATCTTCACATGGAAGAGGAGAATTGTCTCCATGCACCAGACACAACAGAAAAAGCCCACCTTTAACTCTCAAAGATCTACCACAGATACCGTAGAAGAAGAGTATGGCAAGCAGTTTAAAAAAAAAAAAAAAAAGATGAGGAAAGAGACCTATGGCAAGGGTTTTTAACTAAGAAGGAATACTTTTGTAATTCAGCAAAGCCATTTCTTAAATTGTTGACTATCTTTCTGAACTGAAGCTACAGGGCAGCCAAGATAAAGTCCTCAAAGGGCAGGCAATCCCAAGGGAAGTGGATGCTCAGCCTGAACTGTGGATTAGAGAGTGACAATGGCAATGCCCCCCAAAAAAGACACCAAGAGGTGCCTGTAGAAACAGAAAACAGACATGTTTCCTACTCTGTCTGTATGCAGTGCTCTGCCATAACAGTGCACCAGGCACGTGGAGGGGGATACCTTTTGGACTGCATTCTGATGTAAGCATGGAACCGAGTTGTTGATGTTGGCTAGGTAGGTATGAAAAGCATTTTAATTTGTATGTGTGCACATGTCAGCAAGTATGTGCCACCTTCCAGCAATCGATAGTACGGGTCTCTGTGGTGGAGGCAGTGGGAGGAACTGCACAATCTCCTCTGGTGCCCAGCCCACTGCCCATGTGACCACAGCTGGTCTGCCCTGATCAGCATGGCGTTCTGTCTGTAAGGAATCAGTTGACAGTATTGGATTCTTCCCTGTAGCCCTTTCAGTAAAGGGACACCACTGTGTAAACCTTTTCTCATTGCTAATGATAGAGAACAGGCAATTTCCTGCTTTCAAAACCTCTTTAGAATCATTAACTCCCAGTACAGAGCTTACTGGGGATAATGAACTCCTACACGCGCTCCTGACCCGCACACTCACGTGCAGCTGTTGACAATAAAATAGTCTTTTAAAGGAATAAAACTACCAGGGATTCAGACTAAGTGCTGAGATGCCACCACTCGCAGCAAAATGTCCTGGAAAAGAGCTGAACGGCACTGGCCATTTCCCTACTGGCAGAATGTCTCTGCTTCTCCTCAGCAGAGCCTGGTGTGAGCCAACAGCTGGTAACACCAGGCCTGTGTTGAGCTGTTCAGAAAGAGCCATCAGTGATCTTGCATCAGTGTAGCCAGCAAAAGCAACATTAACTAGAGCTAGTGTCACCTTGCCTCATCTCCTGGGCATTAAAATTCTACTGGCATTAACATTCGTGCACTTCTTTACTAGCTCCCCTGCTTGCAATGTATTTCACTGCTGTAGCTGTTAGAATATTACGCTCACCTCATAAATATCCATTGACAAGCTGGAGCATACAAGTGAAGTGAAGTTTGTTGGCTTTTTTCAGAGATACTTGATTTATATGTTTACTTTGGAGAGGGGCTGCTAACCCACTGATGTCCTCTGTGGCTCTAAGCAGCGCTTGGAGATTTAAACTGACATCTCTCACGTTTGCTCTTTGTCCCACCTCAGAGATCCGAGAGGTTCAGAAGATTATAAGGATTTGGAATTGGCTTTACAGTTCTGCTAAAAGAAACCTGTGTGTTCTGTTGCCAGGCTTGTAGTGTTCAAACCTCATCTCTGCAGATGTGCATTTCTACCAGCATGTTTATTTTATATAACACAAAACCATTTTAAGTTGTCAGTTTCCTGTCCTTGCATATGTTGCATTATTGGTCACAGAAGACCATGCACAACAGGTTTCAGTGGCTGTGTGCTCCACAATTGCCATCCTCAGACAGCACCATTAGGCAGACACACAAGTTGCAAGGGAAGAAGTCCCAGTCAGCATCCCTGAACCACACTATGGTGAAGATATTTAGCACCTGGGAAAAGATGACGTGCAGTGCTGTACACTGCTGGAAGTATTTTTCCACTGAATAAATCAGCAGTGAATCTCTTAGAAGAATGATCCTGAACTGATGTCACTGCTAAAGAACTCATCACTACTGATGCACACATCATGATCATTTCTAGGGCTGCCCAAGGAGGCTTTCTCTTTGAAATTACTAATTGATGGCTGAAATGTCACAGAGATGAGATAAGCTCTGAACCCCAAGAACAACACTGGATAGACACAAAATCCTCTTAAAGTAACAAAATAATAAAATGAAACAAACTACAGATGAATGGTGCTATACATTTTTACCCTAAAAAGGATTTCTTTTTCATTCTGTCATTTTTTTGCTAGTAATTTAAGTGGAAAGACATATAACTTACTATCCTCATATTTATGTAATGTAGTCTCTTTAGCATGTGTGCATGAACCTCATGATTTTTCCAAGCAATCTAGTGGTCCTGTAGGTCAACTTTCAAAACTCACATAATCTGAATTTCAAGAACAGTATTTTCACACTGAAAACCTGCATGATCTGCTGCTGCTGCTAAAAAAAAAAAACAAGACACCCATTTGAGGGAAATGTGCCTGCACAATTACATGTACCTCAGTAGCTGAGTCTGACATCATAGCCACCTTTTGTCCCTTAGTCCTACTGCAGATATAGGCAAATAAAGAGAACATGCAGTCAAGTGCAGAAAAGGAGGACAAGGCTGATTTCTTTTAAAGGATAGTTCCTGTCTGCACCAAGTAAATGCTGTATTTTAGAGTATAGGCCAACAAAACAAAACTGCCAGTAATAGGTTCAAAGTTGCTGTTTGTTTTGATAAATCTTGTGTTGACATGGTTTGCTAGATATTTGGAACAAACGTCCACTGACACAGAGCAGGCATGCATATATAAAATGCTGTTGTTGTCTAGCAGGGCTTGGTATCCACTTGGTACACACTTTGCTTAGATGTAAACGAAAATGCTTGGTGTCTGCAGTGAGGAGTCCAGGGGTATTATCTGTAATATTTTTAGTACACTGGCGGCTTTGAGAAAATGCTATTAAGAACAGCTTTTTACCCCACTAATAACGCTTATTTTGTAACTGGACATATGGACATTTCGGCACAGTTGCTACAGTGAACAAAATCTTTGAAGTGCATGTTTACCAGTGGTGTAACCTTGTGAAACCCAAGACTGAAGGGTTTTTGTAGCTCAATATGCTATGTGGCACTGAAAGGAGTGCTTCTGCCAAAGCTCTTGGTACTTGAGAGCAAGGATGCAGGCTAGACTTTCAACACTCTTTTCCCACCTTTCCCATAAGTTGTGCAGAGTAATCTGAAAAGCTCCATCCACACTGACCTCCTGCTAATCAAGTCAAACACGGACAGCACAGGCACGTACAGCACCTGCACAGACCCACGTTCTGCAGGGCAGCTCAAGAGCGGGGCAACCATCGGTGTGAGCAAGCTCAAGAGCTGCAGTTATTCTTATCACCTCTGTTCCTCTTGTATCTGAGTGCCAGTCACTGTCATTTATGTATATGGGAGGCAGCTTGTGCCCTGACAAGTTTTCAGAGAAGGACAAGAGGAAAGTCAACTCCAGAGGTACGCAGGCAGCTGGGGAAGGGACAAGAAGAAGCACTCAAGTAGCATGAGCATTTGCTGTCCTGCCTAGATAGATTTTGGTAATGAAGAAGGGAGGGATTCATCTCCCTCTGCCAAGTTTCCTGTGACTGCTTTATTCAGCAGTTCTCCAAATAAACTACTGCTTTGAAAAAGAGTGGTTGTGACAAGCTGCCTCTCCTGCGAGTCGGCCTTCCAGGTCTGGGAGAAGAGAATGCGACGAGCTGCTGAGCCGGTTGTGTGGGCCTTAGGGGAGAATAAAACTGTATGCATTTGTAGCATCTGCTTCAAAAGGAGGTTGTGGCAAATATTTTATTCAGCAGAGCTGGAGGTCTCCTGTCTCTAGAGGGCAGGAGTTTGTTGTTTTCTTCATATAAGGAAAGCATTGCTTATGCAAAAGGAAAGGATGTAGAAATGGCCTGGAGAGTCCCTGTTTTTCTACCATAGATTCTTTGGAGTGAGGGCCCCAGCACGCTCCCCATCTGACCCCTTGGCAGTAAGCCTCCCTCACTCACAGCGCTTCTGCCTCTGTGGAAATACACCATGGTCTGGCAAGGTTTGACCCTTCTTTCCTGAAGGACACATTCTTGTTTTCCCATTGCAAGCGCCTGCCAATGGAGAGCTCTTCTCCTTCAGATCTAATTATGCCTTGGAAGGCAGATCAGGCTTGTTTTCACTGCCGGAGGGAAAGTGATCTCTGTCCTGGCAGCCCTCCCAGCACACACCTAGCCCAGTGCCGACCTCACTCACATGGGTGCAGCAACCAGGACATCTCCTTCTCCTGTCACCCTCAGAGCGACACTCTAAGCTGTCCCTGGGAGAAAACCAGAGGGGTGGGATTGTAACACATATTTCCAGATGGAGCTTCGAGACCTCATCCTTAATTTCTGCAGCACACATGCATCACTGTAGCTGAAGAACAGGAGGAAGGTTTCCTCTAAGAAACATTTTGACACTTTTAATTCTTCTGAAACTTTCTGGGATGAATCCTTGTTAGAAATATTACTGGGAATTCCATTTATGTTATGGGAAGACTCCAGCCAGGCCTACTCCAGTAGACCTGATATTTCAGCATCCTAAATAACTCCTCAAATCCTCTACATCTTTTTTAGGAAGAAAAGAAAGAGAATATGCTACTAGATGCATCACTTTGCAAGCCTTGTAAAATCAGAAGCAGAGACCAATTTTAAACCCACTAAAACCAACAAACATCAAAACCTGGCACTTTCAGGCCTTTTTCATCTAAAAAGGCAAATACCAGAACTTTACAGTTCCTAGACATGGCATTTCAAAAGCAGAAGTCAAACACCTCCAATATTCTTCCTTCCCCTCACCCCCCCACCCCGTGCAACTATTCAAAGTGAGAAAACTGCGATTTATCTTTCTTTGAAATCAGTGGTAGCAACAGATAAACCATAACTGTCAGAATAACCACTCTCTTCAAACTCATTTTCTTCTCCATCCTCAACTCAGGAGAGTCCCCTTTAAGCCTCTCCTAAAATCTCCTTTCTTTAGGAATACCTCTCAGTCTTCATTTCCCGATAGACTTCTTTAACATGGGCTTTTCTGAAGACATGTTGTCATCTTCAAATGGCTCATGTTTAAGAAGCAGATACTCTACAGCTGTAAAGTCTATAAGTCAACTAGGGGTTATGTTCTCAGCTCATAACAGCAATAACATGCCCTTCGTAGCCCAGCTAAAAACATGACCTATTTACAGTATCTGACTGGCATATGGTATCTATTTGTACAGAGAGAAGTCACCCCAATCCTGTAGCATTTAGGATGCTATGTAAATAATCTTTAAAATAAAGACCACACAACTATTAACACGGCAAAAAACCCACTTCACGAAATTCTGTGGGAAAACGTCAATCTGTTTGAAGACATAGATAGTGTTTACATGGTTTCCCTTAGGACAAAGGCTAGAAAGGTCCCAGCACGCCAGGAGGGTGCAGCTCCACTACCATTGTGTCTGCTGAGATTGAGATGACTCTGTAGATGGCGAGACAGAGCCCCAGCAGGAGCCTTGCTGTGTTGCGCAAATGCCTGCACACGCTGCATGTAGGAGCCCTCTAGATGCCACTGTGATCCAGCTGTCACTTCACCAGCCGGAGCCTTTACAGTGAGATCCGATAGCTGGATCCTTCCCAGCAATAATGAATTCAGCATTAATGACACTGACCACCGGGCTCGGAAGAGTGTGGATGCCAAGCTGTTTCTCCACCCCTCAACTCGGGTCAGCTTCCCCAGTACAATGAGTACACATCACCGAGTCGGCTCTCCTTCCTGCAGACAAAACCCTGCAGCACATCATTAGGCTTTTGTTTTAATTCAAATGGATTAGTAATCATAAACTTCACAGATATTTGGACTCTCAAAAAGCCCCTTCTCTGTTCAGACCCATGTTAGAAGCGGCAGCTCCAGAATCCTCTACCTTGGACCAAGGCCTAAATCCTTCCTGAAAGCCAAACCCTCATACAACACCATAATTAAAATGACTGCAGAATATATTTTCTCCAGTGGCCTGCTCCACATCTGATATAGACCTTCTGGATTATGAGAGAGGGGAATCTATGAAGCTGTCTGATTTATGTTCGTACACATCTCTGTCAGTCTGCCTTGTTCTCAGTTTGCAAAGATGTCTATTAATTGTGTGTCAGGCATATTTCAAATGGTGCTAATTTATTGCTATTGTTGCTGGCATTACTGCTGGTTGAAGCCCTAGCCATTGACCCACAATCCACTGTACTCAGAGAACACAGGAGAAGGCTCTAACTAGTCTGTTACAATAACAAGTGCCCATTTCTGATGCTAATAAACGGGGACAAAGATGAAATGCCAATATGCGTTTCCACATCTGTCTAGCATTTGAATTAGGAGCTGATGCGTCTGTGCAGGACCACAAACTGTTACAAGTGAGGGCTGTATGCCTGGCCCCCTTGCCTGCAAAATTAAAGCTTAATCTCTCATTTGGACATTACAGACCACAGAAGAAACACAGTGCTAAGACTCGGCAGTGCTCTGGTGAACTGTAGTTACTCATAACAGGCACAGGTCAGAGCAGCCTTTGAATAACAGAGCTCTTGTGTGATAGAAGATGAAGATAAGTCAGTAGCCAGCAGAGGAAGAGAGGAATTAAGTGTTCTCATACAAGAAGTTATTTCAGCAAGCAAGACAGAGTGGGCAGCACACATGCTGCAGGTTTCTGTAGCTTTCTTTACCCAGAGGTCTGCAATTCAGGAACACTTTTGTCCTGGATTATCTTGACAGGTAGCAGTACACTCCCTATTTCCCACTAGCAAGGCATTTGCTAACAATTCACTTGGATGTCCTAGTGTCAGTTACCAGCTTCTGTTAATTTTTAGGTCCTGCTTCTGATCTCATATGTCTTGCTGCAAATGAGGAATAGTTCCTTTAAGTTAGCAACGTAAAGCCCATGGAAATAAGATCAGAAGCTGGCCCTCAGATTGTATTATGACAGTGTGGTGTCTATCACAGGCTCCTTTTCAGGACAACCGAGCATTTGGCCTGTCACAAGTGGTGCTGGCAGTCTCTAGGATGTGTGCACTGTGAAGAGATACTGCTTGGGTCCTGCAGCAGTTAGTCTTCCTTTCCTGTGGACTGGGATATGTGAGGTGAAGTCTATTCTCTGAAATACTTTCTCCTCATTGGAAATCACTGCTACAGATGTGCTTAGTGGAGACACTAATGTTCTCCAGAAGCTAAAAGAAGTGTCCAGTGGGGACACAGTCAAACTGCATTTATTGTCTTCCCTGTATGCTCTTCCTAAGTATATATTACCAGCTACTACTGGATAAAGGATTTGGTATAGGTCTTTTTAAGCTCTGAATCCTGAGGAAAGATAGGGCATTTATGGGATTTGCTGCTGTTGCTGCCCAGACACTGCCTAGATCACTTGGCTTACTCCCCAAAAACATGAGGGAATGGGTACACGGTGCTGGATTTTGTTCTCTTTTTCAGTTTTTGCCTTTCCCTTTCTCTCTTTTAATATGATCGGTATAATTTGTATAATGAGTTTGAGTTTTGTTAAGGCTTTATTCCACATATGTCCAGAGATCTTGGTATTAAGTGCATCTTATAAATTAATAAATAAATATGCTCATTTGTTGTAGAATTTCTATTGTTGATTTGGGAATGGTAAGCTCTTGCAAATCTCAGCTTTCACCTTGCCAATCACTGTATTCCTGTAAGTGCACTGCAGTTACTTGGAACCTTTTCTGGGTTGGTGTTGGCATCCTTTTGCTAGATTACATTTATGCATTAGTACCATCTGTGCCTGCTGTACCTTCTGTGAGTTAGCCCTGGCCAAATGACTGGCATTTATCTGGAAGTGAACAAAAAAAAAAAAAAAAAAAAGAAAAAGAAAGGAGGGGAAGGAGGAAGAGAGACAGTAAGGATAGTACCTAGAGCTTTATGCTTGCTGCTGGCACTAATGGGTCTTGGGGAGGCAGACGCACCAGTGAGCACAAACAACTGCACTGTGCCCCCTCATTTCAACTGCTGATGAAATCTGCCATGTCATTTCTGAGAATTTCTAATTAAGAGCTGTTTCGTCCTTTTGTAGTATTCAAATGAATTCTCCCTACCCTTGTCTTCTAAAGGAAAGACAAACTGGCATGACTTAAGAGAAAAAGCTACTGCAGTCTGAGGGAGAGTTTTGGATTGGTATATGGTCTTTTTCCACTGTTTCCTGTATCAGTTTGGTAAGAGAGTTCAGACCGAGTGATGCCTTTAATATCTCAGCTAGCATTGAAGGTTATTTACAATATTAATTGCATATAGGCCCAGTCAACATGGTTTTATGAAGGGCAGATCCTGCTTGACTAACCTGATCACCTTCTACATCAAGGTGACCCACTTAGGGGATAAGGGAAAGGCTGTGGATGTGGTCTTCCTGGACTTTATTAAGGCCTTCAACATTGTTTTCCACAGCTTGTCCTGGAGAAACTGGCTGCCTGTGGCTTGGATGGACGTACTGTTTGCTGTGTGGAAAACTGCTGTTGTGGCCAGGCCCAGAGAGTGGTTAATGGAGTTAAATCCAGTTGGCGGCCATTTACCAGTGGTGTTCTCCAGGGCTCAGTGCTGAGGCCTGTTCTGTTTAACATCTTTATCAATGATCTGGCTGAAGGGATATAATACACTCTCAGTAAGTTTGCAAATGACATCAAGCTGGGTGGGAGTATAGACCTGCTTGAGAGCAGGAAAGCTCTTCAGAGGGTCCTGGACAGGCTGGAGCAATGGGCTGAGGCCAGTTGTTTGAGTTTTAACAAGGCCAAGTGCTGGGTCCTGCACTTGCACCAGAACAACCCCATGCAACACTTCAGGCTTGCGGCAGAGTGTCTAGAAAGCTGTTCTGCAGAAAAGGACCAATTGACAGCTGACTGAACATGAGCCAGCAGTGTGCCCAGGTGGCCATGATGGCCAATGGCATCCTGGTCTGTATCAGAAACAGTATGACCAGCGGGACCAACGAAGTGATTGTCCCCTGTACTTGGCACTGGTGAGGCCACACCTCAAGTGCTGTGTTCAGTTTTGTGCCTCTCACTACAAGAAAGACACTGAGGTACTGGAGCATGTCCAGAGACAGGCAACAGAGCTGGTGAAGGGTCTTAAGAACGAGTTAGATGGGGAGCAGCTCAGAGAATTGGGGTTGTTCAGTCTGGAGGAGGCTGAGAGGAGACATGACCACTCTCTACAGCTACCTGACAGGAGGTAGCTGTGATGAGGTGGGGTTGGTCTCTTCTCCCAAGTAACAAGTGATTGGACAAGAGGAAATGGCCTCCAGTTGCACCAGGGGAGGTTTAGATTAGGAGATTAGGAAGAATTTTTTCACCGAGGGGGTTATTAGACACTAGTACAGGCTGCCCAGGGAAGTGGGGTACTCCCCTGGAGATATCTGAAAAACAAATAGATGAGATGCTGATGATGATAACAGACTGGTGGGCAGCATCGAGAGTGACCCTCCCAATATTCAGTCTTTTTTCCCCCAGTACAGCTACACCTGCATTTTGTGGCTTATTGCTCCTAGGTCTGCAGTTCCTTCATCTGGTTCCTTTTGTCTGGTCATTTAAGACATTGTGAACTAAAAGCCAAGATGTCCTCATTCTGCTCCATTTTTTGTTCTAAGTCCAGTTTAATTGAACCCAAGGAAAAGAATGTTTGTGCATACTCTTAGTTGACAGCATTTCAGGTCAATTTGTCCTAGATTGGAAATACGAAGAGCAGATATAGATAAGTAGAAATGAAAGAGTTCCTAAACTGAACACAACTGTCTGCTAAGAATTTAAAACATAATTGCCTGGCTTAAAAATTAGTTTCATTAAACCAGTGCAATGTCAGTCTATCAAGAAAAATAATGTGCCTTACCCAGCCTAACCTACATTACAGAAAGAATTCAGAAGCTTCTGGCAGAGGGGCTAAGAAGCCACCCCTGAGCTGAACAAAGTTCCTACTGAGCCTGATGAATCAAATGCTGTATTCCAAAGGAGGACTCAACCTCACATTTGCCTGGACAGTGCCAAAACTGATGGAACTCCCTCTTACTTGTAATGTAAGTACTTACTGAAAGTAGGATCTTACAGTAGACCCTCTCAGCAAGAACAGATGTTGGAGTATCGGCAGGTTTACTTGTGCACTTTGATGCATAGTCCGTTCATAGTGTGTTTTTATGGAGATCTGATATTATAGAGCTTGTGGTTTATACTCATACAGCATGTCTCCTTCAGGGGCTTATCTCTACTGAGAGCTCTTGCTGCTTAGAGATTTTCCGTTCATGGGGCAGCTATCCTAGCTGGAAATACAAGTCACATCCTTTCACCAAAGATAATCTTTGATAAAGGCAATTTATAGCTAAACTAATGGCTTAATCGTAATTTATCCGGCATGCCTTTTGCTGTGGTATTTCTATAGCACATAGTACAAGGACTCTTAGTCTGTGACAGCAAGCTCTTGCTGGCAGCTCCATTAAGACAAGCCAGGCCAGGCCATCAGGCAGGTTCTGTAGGCAGTGGTGCAAGAGGGAAGCAAGTGGCCAGCCTGAAAATGGGCCAGAATGTCCACTCTATGCCTGTGGAGCCCCCCCCCCTGGACAGAATACCTTGGGGAACATAGCCTGCTGCTGAAGCAGAAGGGATAAAAGCATCAGTGGCTGCTCTTAGGCTGTTGCATGAAGGTCAAGTTTTCAGACACACTCTTACAAGCATACTAAACTGATCTGTTCCCCTAAAATACTCATTGGCATTCTCTGGTACACTTTCTGCTGTCTTGAACACTCTTACTTCAGATTTACATCAGGATATATATGAACTAGAGGTATTTTAATAAATATTGTTATATAATAACTACATTTTTTTGTTTTGTTCAGAATGACCACTTTCACACTGTGGCATCTTTTCTGCTAAGAATATGATATTTGGAATTCATGATTTGGTTTTTCTTTCTTTCCATATGTTCTGTGTTAAACATATGCTATACTTTATATTTAAAAACTTGCAGCAGACTGAAAAAAATAGCCCACACCACAAAAATATGTTTGCTTCATTATCAAAAGCTTCTGGGGTTCTTGGTTTGGTTTTTTTTGAACACGTGGAAGGGAAACACCCTTGAGGACAATTTCAGAATGTGAAACTAACTTTTAAGATCTGTAGAGAGAATAAAGAGCTAGCTCTTCATTTGCAGCATATGTAAGTCTTGTCAGAGCTCAGAGCTTATACATCACCATGTAAAGGTGGTGCTTGAGTTGTCAGCTTTGTAATGAAGGAAGGAGGCCCTTCCACCTAATTTAGGAATTGGCCTTTGAATACTTGCTAATACTTAATCCGGCCTCTACTGAATAATTGTGCTGATACAAATGAAGAATGACCAGCATCTCACAACTGTGTAGGTTCTTACCTTCTGACCTAAAGGATCTCTCTTCCTTCCCTGTCCAGGACTACACAGCGTTTTCCTATTGATCTTCTACTTCTGTGTATAGAAGGACCTATTGCTTACCTAGTATGGGCAGCAAACAAAGCGCAACACAGAACTAGACATAGCCAAATGACAGGTCAGTATCTGGGTACATCCAGACCAAAGCCATAGCAAGATAGGTGATCCATCTTTCAGTGCTGAAATGTGAAGCAAAATGCTATCAATTATTTGATATATGCCACCATTATTTCATATAAGCTCAGCCTGTGGTTTTGGTTTCAGACAGGGACAGGGAACAAAGACGATAACTTCATCATGAGCCAGATCAGCATCTGTACCCAGATGCGTCCATGTTCTGAGACAGATACCTCTGTCCCTGTGGCTTGCCACTGATGCTTTTATCCCTTCTGCCCAGCAGCAGGCTATGTTTCCCAAGGTATTCTGTCCAGGGAGGGGCTCCACAGACATAGAGTGGACATTCTGGCCCAGTTTCAGGCTGGCCATTTCCTTAGCTTAGGAGCAGGAGAAGGCTCACCCAGGGGCCAGCTCCTGCTAGCGTGCGACAGCCGTGTTTGGGGGATTTAGGGAGCGCGGGTGTAGAGCCAGGAAGCTTCTGTCAGAGCGACTGCTGAGGCGCTGACTATGCTGTGCCATGAGGAAGTGCATTGCCAAATCTCCCTTCTGCAAATGAGCTCTGCATCTTTGAGCTTTGCAGAGTTCCTGGGCAGCACGTGCAAGGTGAGCTCTGCCAGATGCTCATCTCCACACGTCGTGGGTGGATGCAGGTGGAGGAGCTCTGCATTTGCAGCAGGCGCCTGTTCTGCTTCTGCAGCTGGGCCAGCTGATGCATCTCAAGGTAGTGCTCTGCTGTGAGCTTGCACCTTCTCTCTGCATGAACAGACACTTAGAAATGTCAACAAGAGAAGGAGAAAAAAGTTTTAAGGGATTTGAAAGAAATTATAATACTCCTCAGTCTATTCCAAGATTGCTGCCTAAGGCATTACATTTTTTAATTGCTAAAAAGGAAATTAACAATCACAAAAAAAAGATGCTTGTTTAAGAGAAGGAAAATGGTATGGTATGTTTAAATCAAGGTAAGATTTTTAAATCCTGTGATAAATCTAATGGGTGAATTTGTGGAAGGAAATAGGGTTTGTCATTTGTTATATAAAAATGAAGTTATGTGGCTGTTGCTATGGTGACATCTTGTTTATTATACAGCAGAGTAAACTGTGAAAATTTGCTGCCTGAGAGTGCTTCAAAGTCCGTACTTCCCCCTCCTCCACAGTGTTTCAGGTCTTTTTCATGAATGTTTAATTTCCTCTCTGGGAGGGGAGGAGGGAAATGCCCAGTCATCCTCTAGCTAGGTATGAATATTTTAAACTTTACGAAATCACTGGTAATTTAGAACTTATCTCTGAAATTACCTGGTAAATGACCACAGCAACATTTAGAAGTAAAAAGCAATGAGGTGTGCACAATTACCTTCTAAAGCTGGAGACACACACATACTTAAGCATGAATTTAATTATAATACGGGTAGATTGGTGCCTTTTTAAAATCCTATCAGTGATGAGGATGACAGCTATTTCTAGTTGAAACCATAATAAGACAAAAGCCTACACTTTAAATTATAAATGTATAAATAAAAATTCTCTTGCAAAAATAAAATAGAGGTGCAATTATTGTAATTAGTTGCATATTTCAAATCTTCCTTTCAAACACATGTGGTTAAATTTGTAAAGATAGCTTTGTGAATGATCTTAGAATGGCTTACATATATTTAGCTGCAGTTAGCAAAGGCCTGATTTAAGCTGAATGATTTTTAAAATGACCCAGACATGTTGATAAGAGGTCTTGTACCACTTATAACACAATTTGAGTGAGCCAGTTTGTCATTTGTGTGTGTAAGGCCTATTAAGCCCTGCTTGTCTAAGAAGCCTTGCTTCTAATTCTACTTTCGCAAACCACTCGAGGTTTCAGAGCTTGTGAAGTACATATAGCATACAAGTACACAACATTCAAGACCTGCTATTGTCACTTTGATGTGCTGGATTAAGAAAACACACTGCCAGCATTACTTCTTGCTGGACAAGAATGATAGAGCTGAGTACGAGTACATTATCTTACTTGCTGTCATGGACAAATTCACAGCCCAGGTTTTTCGCTCCCATAATCTTTAAAGGTGTAAACTCCAAGATGGATAGGAACAAAATACTTTAGCTAAATAAAATAGAAGCTATCATGAATGTGATGGATTTTTTCCTTGACTAATCCCGTTAAAATCTATGGGGCTACATTAAGACACCATTAACATAGGAAGGTGTACAAAATATTGTCAGCATTATATAACACTTCATTAAAACATGTGAAATGTCAAGACACAGGAAAATTTTGTTAGGAAATGTATCTGTAAGATCTATCCAAACAATCAAAAACAAACCAATCTACAAAGAAAAAAAAAACCCTCAACAAACCTACTGACATGAAAAGCTGGAATGTGGTCATTGTCTATATTGAATCAAATCTGATTTTGAAGCACTTTTTAAAAAACAGTCTTCTTGTAGTGCTTGCAACCCAATTACTACAGCATCATACGTTAATGCAAGAGATGGCAAAAGGCCCCATAAGTGGAAAATAACAGGCAAGAGATTTACAGAAGAATTTATAGTCTCCAAGTCCCACTGAAATGCTTCACAGAAAACCCTTTGAAAATCTCAGTCCTGTTGCACTGAAAGAGTCAGATTTACCAGCACAAGTACAGTATCCTGGAGACTAGACTGAATTTATGGGGATGGCCACTTCTTTTCCACGCATGCCTATGGGACATAATGTGTCCATGGAGCTTGACGCACATTCTCCAACATAAAATAAGGTTGGAGCTGGACCAGAATCACACCCACCCCTCTCACCTCCCTGCCCTTTAATGCCAAGGTACAGTGGATCGGCACGTGATGGTATGTACCATATGTGCTGCAATACCTATGCACAAGAGGATGGGTTAAGGACAGAATGTCAGCCTTAATTGGAGTAAGCTGTCAGACCAGAGATGGGCTTGTGTGTTTGAAAGTCTGCCACTTGGACATTAAAACAATCACATGCCAGAGCTGCTCCTGTCCCAAAGGATAGCACAGATTAAACTCAAATGATGAGGTTAATGTGGAAAGAAGTGGTTTTAGTTATGACTACAAGAGAAAGGCTCTTTTAAAAACAATCTTTTTAGTAAACAGCCGATTCAAGCACAAGGAGTGCCTCATGTTCCCACAGGGCAAGGCACAGAACGTGCGCTTAAGAGGTTTGAAAATTTCTTTCTAAGACTCATTAATAAAGGCTTCATTAATAATATATTTTATAAACACTAAGGAAACTGCAGAATCTGGCTTTTGTAACAAATAGGAATTATGAAGTTACATTACAGAGGAAATATTGGAATTGAACTTGTATTGAATTCCTACCCTTATGTGACATAGAACAGATGACAAGCCTTGGCTGAATTCAGACCTTCATAGGCTGAAAAGCTGGGAGAGATTCCATCCTGCAGAGGAGTACATTAACTCAGCTACAGTCTCCCCAAAAAGAGATAGTTTGCACTTTTTCCACAAAGCTTTAGCCTTTGAAGAGACTGGCTGAAGTAAGAGTAAAATTAATGGGTAAAGTTGAAAGAAGACCAAACAAAAATCCTTTCACTGCTAAAAGTTAGGAATTTACACTTCACTGATGGCAGCACTTGCTATTTTAGGAGAGCTTAGTACAAACTTCTAATTTGCTTGGAGAAAAAAAAAACTGTAGTCTGTTTAATGTTTGTCATGGTTGAAGCACGGGCAGGAGGGAAAAGTGATGCATTCAGGGGAAGCATGGAGAGGTGCAGCTGAGTTCACCAGCTTAAGATTGTCCTTGTATCTGCAAAGCTATGACAGGCATCTGCAGTGTACCATGGACCAAATCCACCATTAATTCTCCATTTTACTATGATTTCTGTTTTAGATGGAAGCTGTGTTTATTATGGGCATCAAAACCTCATTGCTGAAATGTATCTGCTCCTGGTATGTTAAAGTAAATAAGAACTGTAGCAGCTGTGTGTGAAAGTAACACCAGGAAACACAAAAAGGATATTTCTAAGAACTATTCAGGTTTCCTGTACAACAGTACTCTCTTTAATGTGTTACCTTCATTCCGCTAAGAGCCTAGATAAGAAGCTGACTAAAAAGATGATGGTGCTATGATCAAGCTGTGGCAATAACTAAGCAAGAACAATACTTTCCAATAGAAAGATGGTTTTTCAGCTGCCTGCTGAGCCTGTTCCCTAAGTACCACATCACAATGGTTGCAAGCTCTTAAAATCAGAATAGCCAGGGATGTTACTTTGTGCAGGACTTATCCTTATTGGGACCTAAAAACACAGTCTGAGTGTAGGCTGTGCTCAACCATGCTCTCTTGCCTACACTTCTGGCGAATGAAAGAATACAAAGAATTTTCCTTAAACTGTGAGCAAAATGAGGAGAGGAGATGAAGTAGCAGCACCTGGTATTATGGAGGGGCACTGGCAATTCTCATCCTCACCAGAAACATGCTGTGGTGTCTTGGCAGTTTCTCAGGGCACAAAAGCAAAGAAGTATTTGGCTGTGTGTGAAGGATGGGCACTGGCACCGTGTAGCCACTCCCTATCTGTATGAGACTTCTTGGTCAGTCTTTCTTCAGTGTAGCTTCTTTCCAGTTACATAGCACTCTGCCACGAGGTATCTTTGTTAAAGGGAAAGTCTGTGATGTTTCTGCCTTGTGTATGCTCTTCACTCAAGGTGCAGGTCATAAGCTGGCACTGTCAGGCTCAGTGGGACAAACTGAATCATTATCAGGAATTTCCTGGGTAGAACACACAGGATATAGCTGTATAGCAAGCTTAAAATTTTTGCGAGGAATAAATTCTCAACATTAATAAAAACAAACAAACAAAAACCCTTTGATATCTCTTTGAGTGGATATTCTCACTAAGGCTTTACTACTACAAGTATAGATCAGAAAAAAAAACTTTTTCTCTTTTTCCTGCAGACAAGTGATTTGGTCGTACCTAATTAAAAAGAAGAAAAAAAGTGGCACAAGCTTAATTGAGATTTTAATTCCATTACAGAATGTAGGAATACATGACTGCAGACTTGGTCATGACAATAAGGAAATACAGTGACTATTCTTCCTCTGTAACAGAGATAATAACAAATTATGAGGAATCTTGAAGGGGGGGAAGGGATGCAAGAACATCTGCCCCATTTTGAGCCCACTGAGGCACAATGCAGTCGCAGTGGGATGACACTCTGGGGGTAACTGTCCTGCATCCCCTCCTGGGACAAACAGGTAAGGTCTGCAAAAAGCTGCTCCTTTCTCATGCATTTCTGCCTCCTGTGAAGGGACTCTGATGCTGGCAGTGTACAAAAGGAGAGGAGGAGGATAGCTTTTGGTTGAGAGAAATACAAAAACCAAAAAAAAAAAGCAGGTAACAAGCCCTCTGCTATATGTACGAATTCTATAAGGGATTAAGCAGCCAGCTGTCTTGGCATGTTATCTCAAAAATGCACATGAGCTTGTCCTGGTTTAATATAGAGCTCTCAATGCATCAGGAGCTCACACAACATGGCAACACGTGGGACTCTCAGCAAGCACCTATCCAAAATAGCCTTGGACAGTCTTTTTAAGAGATGAAATGTGTTACCAGTGGTGTGCAAGCAGAACTTCAGAGCTACTACTGAGAATTTCTGTGTTTGCTACCTCAGACACTCCAGTGGGATGTTTGGGATTGCTTGGCATGCTCAGCTCAGCTGGGCACTGGGGTGGCCCAGTCCCACTGCAGCCAGGAAGGGACACCCAATTCACACCTTGCTGATGCCAAGCTACAGCCACATTCAAAAGGAATCCCAGACTTGTTGGACCACACAAGTGTTGCTTTCCTTCAAGCTTTCTAGGACAGGCCATGTCACAGTGCTGACAGAGCACCAGTAGGGCAAATTCCAGCTCTGCTGAGCATTAGCAGGTCTCAGAGACTAGACAGATATTCACCTGCTGCCAACACCCCTGTGTCAGTATGTGCAGGTCTTGTGGTGCCATCATGCCCAGTAGCACTACTTTGCTAGTTCTGATACCAAAAGCAGGACAAGTATTTTACTGTAAGTCCACCCATTCCTCTCTCAAGCCAAGAAAAGTTTAAGTATTTATTTCTGACCAGCACTTAAATGTCCAGATGTTTCTCTAATTCAGGTAAACCTGTGTTTACACCTGCAAAATCTGGATCCAAGTGCAGAAAAAACACCTTTCTCAACTAAAATTAATTCCTAACTCTCATGCTAACAAGAATCAGAACTGTTAGAATTTTTGGAATATGAAGACATTCTTTGGAAATGTAGATGAGAAACTGGGAGAATATGAAACAATGGATTTTTTTTTCCCAAGCAAAATAATAGCTTTCCTTTGCATTTAGACTGGTTGTGAACACAAGAATGAAATGCAAACTCTTCTCAGCTGTATGACAAAATCACTGCATGTGAGGTTGAATTGAATACAAAGAAGGCCAGAGCAACCTCTCCCAGAATCTGTGCAGAAATCCTTTTTTTTTTTGTATGTTAGAATCAACCTCAGTAACATCCCTTGAGAGAGAAAAAGTTCCTTTGAGTAGCACCTCAGCTTGTACAAATTATATGATTTTTTTTAAGGAAAGTCCACAGTAACTGTAATTTTAAAGTGAGGTGGGATTTTGGTTTTTTTTTAAAAAAGGACCAGAGGAGAACATATCTTCACTCCTTAGCTAATAATTTCTCAGAAACAAGTTTTACTCTCAGACTTTTAACACAAAATTTTCCATTCCAGATACTCCTTCAGAGGAATTAGCATAGTGCTAAAAAGGAGAAGTGACTGCTTTATTTTAAGAGCTACTTCTTTCTTATTCAGGATGCTTAATAAATTGAGCACTATGCAAGAATAATTACTCGAATTATAATCATTTAAAAAATTATATCACCTGAACATAAAAAAAGTGCTGCAGTAGGAAGAAAAAAGTTCTGATTTTTATGATATTGCATTTCAAGGATTAGAAAGGGAAAAAAAGTATATATCTAAACACAGGCAAAATCATTCTCACACACACCCATCTGCTTCAGTATTTGGTCCCTGATAAATGGCAAGGTTAAAATATTTTGGTTGAAGAAATAAAGAGCAGGTTTGTACTTTGGTGAATACCAAGAAAGGCAAGCAAACTGATAGCTTGGAAAGGCAGTTCACAGGACTGCTGGCAGACAGCAGACTTCGGCATGATGCATTTGCAGTTGAATTTTAATAGGTTGGTAAGCTCTTAAACACATTAAGCGTTTCCACCACTGCTGCTGTGCAGTGTAGAACTTCAGAGCTGCTACTTTCATATCTCTGCCTCTGCCACTTCAGCACTCCCTACTCCTGGCCAGCACCATGGCCCCACTGGGCCCATCCTTCAAGCACACTGTGCATTTGGTCATCCTTTTCCTTTCCCGACATGCCAGCATGGGTTTGTGTGTGCTGCGTATTTATGTCTATATGAACACTCAGCCTTAGAAACACCTAGCTTTTTCCTTTTTTACCTTGTAAGAGCATTCAGTGAAGACATACCTTTGCAATTCTGGTCACTGTGCTGTCCTTCTCCTAGGTAAAATTAACTGCTGTCACATATGTAGGGCTTTTGGCATTACTGGCTCAAATGTGCATTTAAACCTCCTGTTCTTCTACGGTGATGTCTGTCTCCAGCAGGGTTATAAACTGGTGCTTGGCTGCTTACAACTCATAGCTGCCAGGTGGACATACTATTTTTTCTGTCCTCCCAGTTTTTAAAACCATGCCTTAGCTATCTCCTTTGTGCTACACAGAAAGGACTCTTGCCATTCCACACACGCCTCTGGAGATGATGACATTAAGACACTGCTGTATTGCTGTACTTGGGAGGGACTTTGGAAGCACTTACTGTGAAGCAGTGGTGATTTTGTTAAGCCACGAAAAGGCTAAGAATAAAGAAAATGGGTTGTAGCATGTTGTAAAGTCAAACAGACACATGAAAAGTGCAAATCACTTTTCCTGATCTGAGAATCAGGCACCTCACTCATTTGCCCTCGGCTCAGGTTTTAAAATCCAGGTCGAAAAATTTTATCAGAAGTAAACAGAAATTAAGCCAAACATATCACAATGGCATATCAGCTATGGAGTATTAATGCAATAGGCTAAACCTGTTCCCCAGACACTTTTTAGCTTCATCTTCCAGTTTACATGTTGTTATTTTGACAATGCCAGGTCTCACACATAATCCTCACCATAAGAGGTCATTTCAGACAAAGTAGTGGCTGAACAATCAGATTCCAAGTGGATGAGGACATTGACAACTTTCTCAGCCAGGACATTTCCATATAGAAAATGATGTCCGTGAGGAGTGACAATGTTATTTTAAACTGCATTTTTTCTTTGGAATCAACCTAGTTGTAGTTTCAATCCCACACTGTCTGTCAGCTGAATCACAAATCACAGTTGGCTGGGGGTTTCCTCCTCTTTTCCTTGTTGAAAGAAAATGAAGCTGCAGCAGAAAGAGAAAAAAATAGCTAAATAAAAGCCAAGGATGGCTTGATGCCAGAGATGCTGGGAACTACCAATTCATTCTCTTTTAACATACCTTCTGATGATTCCACATTTATTTCCTCAAAAATATGCCGTTTCACAAGAAATCACCTCAATGTAGCCTGGTTCCCAATAGACTGATACCTTGAAAGCACATGAGCACAGATACTGAGCCCAGCTTGTGCTGCAGTTTGTCCTTCCAAGGAAACACTGTAATGTCTTCCTTCTCTACCTGGCCACTTCTTCCGTGACACATACAGGCAATGTGACATCTGTGAAACCGCTAGTTTGCTGTAAGATGTGCCAGGCTTACTGCCAACTGCCTGACGGTCAGCACATCTGCTGCAGCCTGTCCCCTCTGTCACTGTGCAGCACCATCGCCTCCGACTCGGTGGGAAAACCAGGCTAAAACATGGGACGTGCTTGAGCAGACTGTGGCAGAAACATCTCTCAAAAACCTTGCCCCAGCAGCCACTCCCACTTCGAAACAGCTGGTGTTGGAGGACAGCCAGGCCAGCGAACGCTCGGCCTCTTTACAACACCTCCACCACCACTCGCAAAGGAGGCCTTCCAGAGCCTCGCTGGAGGCCGAGATGGAAGCGACCGAGTGGCTCCAGAGGAAGAGTGGCCATTGCAGCTAAGTGTGCAATTGCATTTTCAACATAATTAGGTGCCTAATTGTGCGCCTAGGCCTAGCTGATGTATTTGCACGTGTATCTAATTATGATTTATCTAAAAGCTCTCTGTCCATAATGCTTTGTTCTCCAATCTAAGACGCAGTCATAAAAGTGAGAGATGAGTTTGAGTGGTTGCTTTTCCCTAGCTTTGATTTTAAACTGAATTCCTGTTTATCTTGGTCTTTTTAAACCATTCAATCTGACTGAGCAATGGGAAAACTTCAAACACCAGTATTACTAGAAGACAAGGACAGTGCTGCACAAACAGCTGTGGAAAAAAAACCACCAGAATTCCAGGGGAGAGATCAGAATGAGGTTAATAAATGAAATTTCCATGCAAGGCTTCTGAACAATGCCTATGTTGGACTTCTCCAGTGGAGTAAGAACTTGTACCGGAATCGCCAAAGTCAAAAGGGATCTTTCAATAAATGACAAAGGGGAGCTGCAAAGATAGCAGCTTTTGCTGTGAAACGAAGAGTGTCACAAAGGCAGTACATAAGAGCACTAGAGCAGTACAGTTGGCACTACCTGCCTGAGCAATGTAATCACTTAAAACTTTCTCAGTGTCTTCTTTAGAAGCAACTGTCAAAGGCCACAGTAATGCTTGTTGTTCACTAACTATAAATGTTCTTGAAAAAGACAAAGCAAAAGAAAGCCACATAGATTTTTTTTTCTTTTAAATTATATTTCCTTTTACTTAGCTAAAATTGCTGTATCCATTCCTAGGATCGTTCAGTTGTTTTTTAACACAAAACTGACTTAACTCTGACATGATCAAATTCTCAGGACCAGCTAGGCTGCACAGCCACGCAGTCACACCTCTTAACGTAAACAGCATTGTGAAAATGTCTGTTATTTTCCTTCAATTAAACACTTTTTATCCTACAGTATCCAATCATTCTTTATGGTGTATGATGTCAAAAACACTTACTGCACAAGCAGAGATCTGTGTTTCTTTTGCCACAGACAATAAATCTTTAGTGTCTTCTCTTGATACGCATCACTCCACTTGATCTCAGGAGGCACTATACGTCTCTCTTTCCCTCTGCCTCTTCTAACAAGGTCACTTTCCAGCGATGAAACAACTTTTCCAGAAGGTATAGTGTTCAATAATTAATACCTACTGATAATAGCTTCCCAAAGCAGTGCTTTTAAACTCTAATGCAGGCTCTTCACAACCCTACAGCACAAAGAACACTTGAAATACATTTGAGCAACGTCTGAAAATGTTGGCCTCAAAAAACTTAAAATGCATATGACTAAACTTATCATTGATATAAACAGATCTGTATCCACTTATGCCAACAGGAGATTCAGCACTTCTTCTCTCATCTACCAGCATTATTTTATGACGTGTCCAAGAGGGTTAAGTCATCCTAATGCATATAACATAATCTGGGAAAATAGAAATGTCTCCTGTTGCTTCTGCTACTTCATGTATAGGTTCTGTAGTAACAGTGTCATGCATTTTAGGTCACTCAGGAGGTGTCTCTTACTGCAGAATTGCTGGTGATCCTAAACCAGAAGTTGCAGCGAACAGAGTACCATTTCTTGTTGCAGTTACTGTGTTAGTCATTTCATTACTGTCAAACTAGATTTTGCAGGTAATCTCCAGTGAAAGCAAATTTGACAAAGCACAGAAAATACTGTGTCTAAGAAGGTACCAAAAAAAAAAAAAAACCAGGTTCACAGTAATTTCTCTCAACATATTTCACGATTTTCTGATCAATTTTTTTCATCAGAGGTGGAGTTCATGTCACAGAGCTGAGGTAATTGGCCTCTGTTCCCCCACATCAGGTTGCCCTTTTGCAGTGACGAAGAGGAGGCACACCATCTACCTCAGAATTTATCACCAAAGACAACCTAAGCTTAAGTCTCTGCAAGGGCCAGCCAGGACAGCACTTTTTATTAGACTTGATTTCTTCCTATCTTCCTATTTCTTTAGTACAGAATTTGCAGCTGGTCCAGCAGCCAAAGGAAAAAAAAAAAAAAAATTCACTCATAGCTGTCAAGTTGCTTCATATAACACTGCAAAGGTAGAGTGGAGCAAGAACACTGACGTGCCTGTCCTACCTCCCACGTCCCGTACGGGTGACCTGCTAGTATCCAAGGATGCAATCTGCACAAAGATGTGCCTAGTCCAGGGGTTTTAACAGTCTTGTGTTAGCTGAACTAGAGTAATACACCAGGAAATGAAGCGGTTTCTTAAACACTCATGACCCAGACCACTCAAACTTTTAAAAGTCAAAATATAGAATTTCACTTGCAATTTGAGCCACAGCCGCAATATTTACCTAGCACCAAGAAAACATCTTTCATTTAGTAAAAATATGTTATACTTGGCAGGAATTTAAAACATAAAATGGTCTAAAGCACTATTTCAAGTTTGATGGCTTTGTGTCGCATATCCATTTGGCCCTGACTAGAAGCAAGTGCTAAGCAGATGCTTTTGGCCTTAATACTTCGCAGGTCAGGTCCACAGAGACTAGCACAAAACTTCATGAGGAAAGCTGGACATGAAGATTTGCCATCAATTTGGAGGGAAAGAACAGAGAATCCATTGGATTTCAATTTTGTAGATCTGAAAATTTCTGAATGCCTGTGCACTGAAAAAGCAAATGCTAGGAGCAGGAAGGGCTTCAACGAAAAAGCATGTGACTCTTGTTATGCTTGCTCACTAAGATTCAAGGGATGCAAATGTACAACAGGCAGGTAGGTATTAAGAGCCACCTACATAAACAAGTCCCTGATATGTGCTTGCAAGGCAAAACTCAGTGAAATTTGATTTCTTTCATTTTTTTCCATTTCTCTTCACCAGACTGGGAAGGATGGTAACTAGCTTTAAAATATCTGGCATGGCTAGTTCATTCAAAGGAGCAAAGTCAATAGCAAAAAATACCACAAGGTTCATATCAAGCCACTTTCTTTTCCATTGGTACCTATGTCCACTAGCAGTTTCTTTTGCTCTGTCAACCACAAGACAGTGGATTCCAATGCACTACTAAAGCAGTGAGATTTGAGAAACTAGACCTAGAATTCACCAGGTTCACAAAATTCTAATTGCAGAATCCTGTTATATTTTCCTGTTCCTTTACACACCTGCCTTTTTTTTTTCCATTATATATGTTGTAATAACAGGGAAAAATCTTACTCAGTTGCCATCATCATCTTAATAAAATGCCCCATCAAGTTCATTAGCTGCCTATGGCTTCTGACCATCTGCTCGGGGTACATCTATGTCATATTACCAAAGGGAACCCATGTCTACTACTAATGTATGGCAGATCAGTTGTCAGGCCTGACCCTGAATATCATTATGAAAATGACTGCACAAACCAAAGGTCATTTCCATCAGCTGCCTGAGACTCAAACTGACTGTTAGCAGGCAGAAGCCTTTGTATGTAGACACTATTTTATTAATGAAATGAAATTAACGACCTGTGACCAGTTATGGCTCAACAGCAATAGGTACTCTAGGTTTAAGAGAGCTACCCAAAACTCTCCAGTGATGAGGGTTAACGGAGCAGTCCATGCTAGCTGAGGAACAGAGCCAGGAACAGGGCAACAAAGAATCACTGGGAGAGAAGGAAGCAACCTTGACATAAGCATGTGCCTTAAAACCCAACTTCTCCCTCCTGGGCTGAGCAGTTATTCTCTAGTAGCAATAGATAGGATTTGTATACGATTTAGAGACCTGCCACATTTTGCAGCTCTGGGGTGTGCTTAGGTTTGCTGGGAAACTCCTTCCACAAAACAGAGTAACATCGTAAGGCACTTCTAAAAATTTTCAGCCCTATATAATAAACTTTTTCTGGGATCACACTCTACTTTCGAAAGATACCTGTCCATCATTTTACAACCATTTCAAATTTTAGCAGGTTTTATGTTGTACTACCCATGTAAAATAAAATATCATCCATCTACTTTGGCACAGATATAAAACATGCTACTAGCTGCCGTGCACTTTACATGCACCTGCATTTACCATCTCTGATCAGACAGTAATACTCTGTTGTTTTCAATAGAAAAAGTGACAATGAAATCCAAGGAAATCTTACCCTTTTTTATTTTATCAAACTGACTTAAATTGCAGGGTTTGGATTGCTAGACTAAGCAATAAAGATAAAGCAACATTGTGACAGAAAACTACAGATAGAAACGTGTATTCAAAAATATAATCTTTATCTGTGAATGAGAAATCCTGAGCCCTAGAGTACAAGCAGTGCGATAGCAGTCAAAGTGCTGTCCTTAGAGGGTTATGTTAAACATTCAAAGGTGAGATGTCAGTAAGACTGCTACTTATCATCTGGTTAGCTGTCTGACGGAGGCTGTTGAATAGAGATGGTGAGCCTTTAACCTTCAGTGTTTGATTTTCATTTAGCATTTGTCCACCATAGTTATCAGAAGCTGCAAAATTCATTTCAGAGTGACTTGAAAGGAACAGAACTGTAAGCATCTACATATACTTTGTGACACGAAGCAGCATTAGTAACTCCATTACTTGTAATTGAATTAATTTCTTTTGAGACTGAGTTTAAATTACATGAAGGCTATGAGACACAAGCCATCAAAAAGCAGCACATTCAATATTCAAATTAAATGTTAAGTCTGAGGGTGTGCTATTCTGTCACACTGTTGAGGGACAAAACTCAAATGTATTGAGACATTCTAACTTATGGACGGATGTCAACTTGAACCTTGAAGTATAATGGGCTTTGGCAACGTATGGCACAGTCACTTCTTTTACTAAGTAGCAATTGCCCTTTAGACAAAGCACACAGACAGACAAAGATGAGAGGTGTATGTCTACATACATGAGAAGTGTATGTATGAAAGCACTTTGTCAGGATACTGCAGCTGAGTTGTTCAGAAAATACCATGGTTCATGAAGATTCAGTCATTTTAGAATGCTAGTAACTCAAGTGTTCAGGTTTTCTGTTAATTCTTTAGGGATCTGTAGTTTATAATGGACTTAGACATAAAAAAATTATTTCAGAACAAAAACCAATATTGATTTATGAAAATACAGTAAAAAAAGATCAGAAGCAATAAATATAATTTTTCATCTTTTTTCTTCTTTTTCTCCCCACTGTCTGCTTGTAGCACACAACTGTCACATTCAGCATCAAGTGTGCTATAGTCCTTCCCAAAGTTTTTTCTTCTCATTCATTCCTTAATCCTGAAACAGCTATGCAATCAATGCCAAGATAATGGAACAGCTCCTTCATCCCACCTTCTTTTTCATAATGTTATGTTAAAGCTAATGAGAAAACCTACCTGCATGAAATGATTGACATATGCAACTGCTTTCAGGCTTTAGAGACTCTTGTACTGGTACAGTAACTATCTGGATGGGAATATTTGAGTATACACTGAAATCAATTAGATGAAATTTAGCACAAGCTTATAATAAACTTATCCAAAAGTGAGGTCTGTGCTGCCACATCTACCTGTGCAGCTGCAGGTGCAGTGCAGGTGACACTAACGCCTTCTAGGTGATACATAAACTCTTACTTTCTAAAACAGTCTTTTCAAGATGTTTTCAGAAGCTTTTCCTGTTGGTTAGAGAATTAGAGCCCAGTGAAGTGGAAGGAAAACTAGCCTATTTCTTTTCACTTCATTTTGTCACCAAGTTTACCATTGCAGAACCTCTATAGTTCCTGGTCACTTCACTTCCATTCATCTCTGTTTTAAGTATTTGTACTGATCTCCTCCAAATGGCAGTCAAATCACAGTCTGAAATTGAAAAAGTGCCAGATCACCGCTGAAGAAGGTTGCTAGAGATGAACATACTGCAAAACTAAGACGTTAGGCTATAAGTAGTAAGTTATCCACAGACAGGATTCTGATAGAGAAATACCTTAGCAATGAGTCAAAATTACTGCATTTTTAAGAGCCAAACTGCTTTGGAATTGGCCAGCAGCTAATTTCTATGAAAATCCAAATTGAAGCAGAAAACCACAGCAAGTCTTTGGCAAGTGGGTGTTTTTGTGACATGCCCCTGTGTGGTGTTACAATAGTCAATACATCTTTACTTATGGCAAACTGAATGCAATTTACTGCAGAAAATGAGCAGGAGATGTCCATAACAATTTCAACAGCCAATGCAATACCCAAGGACATGACAAAGGAGTTTCCAGATTGTTTTGTGTGCTTCTCTAAAGACAGAGGTCCCTACAGCACCACAGCTGCTTTGTACAGACTAGTTTTAGGTGAGCTGAGTGACTGATCTGGAAAATTCTTGGACTTGGCTGGTAGTAAGTCCTCCCTGATTACAGACCTATTTTTTCTCATCCTAAAAACAGCAGTTACACTCTTTAGTCTGAGGTATCTCAAACAATTCTTACTTGTGAACACTTTAAGAACAGAATTTTAGTTTCTGACTTACTAAAAGCTTGCTTTCTTACAATGGTTGCATTCTGCTTTGGAAAACAGGACATGCTAGCATACCTAGCAAGAAACATGAATCTTCCACTGTCATTCACAGAGGAATTAAAACAAAAGTCTTCCTCAGCCCTAGCTCCATTTCCACACATGAGATTACCCATGTAAATAATTTTCTGTAAAGAAAGGAAGGACCGCAGAAATTTGTCACACAGTTTGAATCTACACAAAATTCAACTGGCAGGAATTCACAGCATTTTCCTTTCTTGCCTAGTTTATGTGCTCAAACTATAATCTGGTATTTCCCCTGCAAACAGTACTTTGGTAAACACTGAAGCAATGTTGCTGGGATTTATCACGTAGTTACACAGCTGCAGCTATGGATAGCTGCACCTCTATCCATTCTGGCTGTCCAATAGTTACTTGTTTAAAAATGAGAAAAAGGAACAACAAAGGCCTGAACATTAACTCATAGAAACTGTGAAGATAAAAATGGTAATGTTTCAGTTGGCTATCTGTATGCGTCTGAATGGCCGAAGGCACATGGATATACATGCTGCACTTCAGTTAAACATGACTTAAATCTGCAAAGCAAAGATTTATGTTTGGAAGACAATCTAGATAAATGGCATGTCTAATTGATATGGATTAATATACATACCAATAGAAATAGAAGAATAGATGTTTATTGTGTGGAAATTTAACCTTTGTGCAAAGCATTTTTTTTCATTTTCATCTCATTTTGCCAAAGAGTGTGTGATGCCTCTGTGCATGCAAATGCTTCTACAGACATCTGTATGCATCCATACATATAAGAATTTCTTCATACAGAAATGTATGTATGTATAAATTGTGTGAATGTAAATATAAGATAGGCCATATGTCCCAAAAGTCCCAAAAGAGCATCTGATGTTGATATGTAGACAGTGTGTTAAGGACCTTCCTAATTAATAACCCAGATTAAAACCTCTTGGCAATCAATTAAGATTAATGACAGAAGTCATTCTCTATCCCTCTACGCCCGCGTCTCGGGCTGTGAAAACCCTGGGTCGTGAAACTTTAATCCTGTTATCTGCTGCCTTCTTCATCTGAAAAGCCTACAGATTAACACAGCAGACATTATCGAATTTACAACCAGCCGCTCGGACAGCTGCCCTACTTTCAGCAGTTAATGGAAAAGCAACTAATCTGGTTAGGGGTGTAGGACTAGTTCATAAATCTGGACGCCCAAGACAGTTAAAGCTGTCACATCTCTTCTGGAGAGTAGCGACCAAATGAACCTGTCAGATTTCTTCTTGCTGCTTCTTGAAGGTAGCTGGTCTCTCTGTAAACTAGACTAATGAGCTACTCTGCATTAACATAAACCACATAAGGGCCACAGCCAAATTGGAAGCTGTGGTTTTTGACTGGTTTGGTAGGTACACAGTGCCCTCTCTTCAAACTGGAAGCCAGGTAATGATTAAATTTAACTGGGTTTACTGCAATCACTCCATAAAAATATATATTTTGAGGAATTATAAAAGGGAATTTTTTTTTTTTTCCTTTTAAATCATGCCCAATGAAAGTTATTAACAAAAACTGAACTGCCAAATGCTTTCTTTTTAGTATAGCTTGGAGGAGGGGAAGAATTTCAACACTCTTTAGGGTGACAGAGAAGGTATTTGACAGCTGTAGCAAATTCATACTACGCTCACAAAAGATTGACTTTCTCTTTCTTCATAGGCATTGTCCCCACACTGCCAGCACAGCTTAAGTTACTGCCATGCCCGCTATGGTGTATCTGTTGCATTTTAGGAGACTTAAAGCAATCATCTTTCAGATAGCTGTTTGTAAACTGGTAAAAGACACAAAGTTTCTGGCTGCACACTCCGGTGGCAACTCGGCTTTTTAAAATACTCTATTATATACCACGGTTTCAAAAAAATAGATCCTATGCTGGCACAACAGTACTTTCATTGTGACTGTCACCCAACCACACAGCCTGCTGCTGTCCCACAGCAATGGTAAAGACAGAAGCACGGCACGGCCTCCAGAGACCTAGGCAAGGTGTATCCAAGGAGCTTTTGTCCATTTTACTCTGGCAGAGTACTGGTCTAATCGGTAATAATGTCACAACCTTAAAACTGACAAGTAGATTTCTTTCTTTCATACACATGTTCATATTCATACTACTGCGTTCTGAAAGTTCAGTTTAAAAGGGCAACAGCACTCATAGGCACAAGGAGGGAATGCCAAAATCATATAGAAAATATCCTTGTTTCTCCTAATGCTAGAACCACATTGTCTTTACTACTGTTTTCACTGCATGACAATTAGCAAATCCAACCATTAAGATGACCACTCTAGCTAGCACGGGGCATCTGAGAGGCGGACAGGCTGGACTTGCCTGGATGGTAGCCTGCAATCCAGTTTTAATGAAGTGAAGCTCTGACACCTATTTACAACGTACATCTTTCTGTAGGAAGTATTCCTATATAGACATTTTAATTGCAGAATATTCTTCTGGGTCTTCAGCACATGGTAATCATGTTTCTCTCTTGGCTACCATGCACCATTTTAGCAAAACAGGCAGGTGTCCTCTCCAAAAAAACACTTTTTTTTTTTTTTTTAGGGAGGCCAAAGCACAAGTATTTTTCTAAAATTTAGTTCAATGCTTCACTCAACAGGATGCATTGCTTTATGTTGGAGATTGACCTCTGAATTCAGTCTAAACAGGGCAGTTGGAATTGAATACTCTTAAAATGTTTTCTTTCAATTTCTGTAACAGTGAAGTTCATAATTTTAACAGTACTATGGATCTATTCTGGAAGTTGAAGAAAAACTTGTGCTCCAGTTTAGCTCTCAAGTATATAGAAACAAATTCCCACTTAAAGAAACGTCAGGAGTTGTATTTTGGCAGAAGACAGCTAAGAAAAAGAGATGTTCTAGTTTTGCAACTTCTTAACCATTGCAGAAATTTAGAAGATCTAACATAAAGTTTGCCAGATGAGAAACTCTCAGTTGACAAATTCTGGAGCATATTAACATCCCTATTCCATTAAAATGATCTATACCATACTGTCATTGAACAAGGAGCTCTGGTAAACTGTCTTACATTGCAATATGAATTACTGCTAGACAAAGCTTCACTTTTAGAAGTTCTAAACTGAAAAGTGCACTGCTTCTAAGTAGCCACAATAATCTTTGTCTAACTGAAACTTGTTATTTCTCTACACATTTCAACAATTTGCAGTAATTAAAAAGAATCCAAATGACCTTCACTTTCTTGAATGAGGTCCTCCTTGGATAGGAAACGGACAAACAATTCTGGTTTTAGAGAATACAGCCATAAACCAAAAAGTCCTGGTACCACCAGTCTTGTTGGTTCCTGTTAGCCTGCAGGCAAGCAGACGTTGCTCAGAAAATTCTCAAGCACTGGGCTGGTCACAGTGCCAGAAGACAGGCAACTCTGTTGCAAAGGCATGTGATGAACCGCCCACCAAACCCTGCAACAGCACTGTTACAACTAACAGTGAGAGTACTCCCCTGTTACTTCAAAAGAGTAAGTTTTTTCACAGTTGTAAGGCACTTGCAGCCTCAGATTCCTAATAATTACTGTTCCACTCTAGAATGCACAGACTCAGCTAATAACTTGCTATTTTCTGCTTGTTCCCAGTGTAGGACTTGCTGAAGAAACACAAAGAGAACAGTAACATGGGTTTCATCTCAGAGAATATAATACTGTCAAAATGTTTCTAACTGTGAATTGCATGATGCTAACAGTTATAACGCAATATAATTCTTTTGTATAACACAGAGACGCTCACAAAGCAGCATTACTTTAAACAGATGTCTGTACTAGTTCTGGATCTTTAAAGCAGGTCAATGCTAATAGGCTTAAAATTAAAAACAAGTGAATTCCTTTTCATTAGGCTGTAACACTAACAAAGCTGAAAGTATACTATAGTTCCACTACAGAAATTCTTCTAGAACCAGCTGCTTTTTTTTTCTTTTACCAGTCACACATAAGTGCATCCTGATAGGGTAGAACCTTAAATACAAGTGCCACAGGCTATCTGTAGACTTAAAAGACATTTGCATGCATAAATGTGCACTGGATCAGAATCTCAGCCACTATCAAATTGCACAAAGCAGCAAGGTCATATAAAAAAACTGAAAAATCCTGATGACTACCTTTAAGTGCCTAACAATGAATCAGAAAATAAA
The DNA here is from genome assembly GCA_013401255.1 of Urocolius indicus. Lineage (NCBI taxonomy): Eukaryota > Metazoa > Chordata > Aves > Coliiformes > Coliidae > Urocolius > Urocolius indicus. The sequence continues at coordinate 61,626 of WBNH01007554.1, forward strand.
CGCAAGCTTCTAGAGAAAAGAATGTGCCCCCAGCACTTGCATTGCAAAGCCATGCCAAGTTCTGTTCTTGTGCAGTAACAAACTCCCTTGATGAGGTGTTCCAGTACAGAAACAACGCAGATGCCCGTCCACAAGAGCACGGTAGTGGTGTGTGTTCAGCTCTGCTTCCCAGCTGAACAGTGGACTGAAGGCTGCTGTAACCTCAGTTAAAACCTCCGGACAGTTAACCAGTTTATCAAAGTACCGCAAAACTACTGTAATTCATTCTTCTTTGTCTCTTTAATACGAAAGGGAGAGAAAGCCTAAATAGGAGTGTGAACACAGGGTAATGCATCATTTATAAATTATCTTGTTAGTGCAGAAACAAAACATGGCTTTGAAAACAAAATCTCCTGCTGCAGACTATGCTATGTTTGATGGGAGCCCTTCAAAAGAATCTATGCCTTAATGGAGGCTGTTTATGTGGGGACTTCGATCTGTACCTGCTGTCCCCTGTCACTCCCTGGAAACTTGGCGGCAGATGTTGCAGCATTAAGTTGTCTCTGAAGTGGCTCTCTGTCCTCATCTCCCCACCACAACAGAGTCAAACTATATTAGATCTCTTTATTTGTGCCTGAGGCATGTTTTGGAGCGCAGCTGTGTCCACCCCCATTCTACCTTTAGTGTTTCAGCCCCCAGGCAGCAAATGTGAGACCAAAACTGTTCTGCCACTCTTAACTACATCTGCTGACAATCCTGCAGCCTCACTGTGGGCTGCTGAGGACCCACGCCTCCACTCTAAACAGATGTCGGCGACAACCTGCTAGCTCACACCTGTACAAGTTTCCCTAACCTCACGGATTGCTAGCTTAAAAATGTATAACTCAAAGGATTTCCATCTATAATCAAAGCTTCTTGGCTCAACTACGTGCAGCCCTCAAACTGGGCCACCCTCAGCATTACCTGGCAACACTGCAGAGGTGAGAGAGGAGGGATAGAAGGAAAAAAAAGCTCACTCTGCTTTGATACTTCATGCCTAAATTTCAATTACTTGATCAAGGACTTGAACTCAGCAGTGAATTCTTCTACAAGTGGGAACTACCAAGTTCTTAATAAAAGAAGACAAAGCAAAACAACATTGTGGCTGTTGTTTACCTTAACAGTGTTTCCAAAGCAAGTATGTGTATGTGTGTCTCACTGTACATACATACAACTGCTCACCCCTTCACTGACTTAAACTCATTAGGGATACAGCATAGGATCTCTACCTAGTATGTCAGGAGCAAGTCAATAGATAGTTTTTTTCCCCCAAGATACAGAATGATGTGCCAGACAGAAACTGCACTCCTCCTAAATTTTATGAATTTTCCTCCTTTTTTTTTTTCAGCTGGTTTCCGAAGATTAGTGAGCTACTTCTCTGTTTTTCGTAAACCAAGACGTTGGTTTCATGTCAAGTCCAGAGAAGGCAGATGCCTGACTTCCCAATGGCTCAGCAAAGACTTCCCTTGGCAGAAATCCTCAGAAATGCCTGACTGACAATTTTCTAGCTTGTTCAGACACCATTCCTTCTACATTTCTATCTACATTGAATTTACTTGGAATCAATGATCTTAAAAGTCTTTTCCAACCTAAATTATTCTCTGATTCTGGACTGCATACTTTGTACTTAGACTCATTATTGTTAACTTTGCTACATGTAACATGCATCATTCATGCAAACAGTAAATAACTTGCCAATGTAACAACTGGAATGAGAACACTAGCATTTGATAATACTCCCTGTTCCAGCATTGCACTTTGTCATTCTGCGTCTTCCAACAGTTGTCTTAATTAAACCTCACCTTTTTGTCCTTTAGAACAGCAACAAACTTCATCCCAGGAAAATAATCCGTATACCAATTACCTCTTCTTCTCTCAAAGATAACTCTCTCCCTTTAACTCCTCTAATTCTTTTATGTCATCTTTATGGTGTATGTTGCAAAAATCATGTTCGACTGTGTATTATCACACACTACTGCTTTGTGGTATGAGAGAATCTGATGTCACGCCTACCTGGGACCCATTTGTTGAGAAAAACCTGAAGTCTCATTTGGAGGAAACCCTTTGCTCTTATGTCTCTTCCTGTGTGCCACATCAGGAAGCTAAATGCTTCTAGCAGATTTGAAATACCTGGGTGATAAATCAGTTCCTGAGAGAAATGCTAAGATTTAAGGTAATACTTTCTTCAGTAATAACAACCAGAAATACGTAATCTAGCTTCATAGGAAAAGGTTCAAATAATAACTCTATATCCCAGTCATAGCAGTCTTTGTAATGGAGGACACTTTTTCATGTGTCATAAGTGCACTAAAAGAAAGGACTGTTTGAGAAACAAGTTTCCTCACTATTTTTTTTGGTGAAGGCTGTCTTTGGCATGGAAGTGCAAAGCTGCATAAAGCAACTTGCATGAAAGCTGTTGATGGTCACTTAAACTTGATGTGGTTTTAGTATTCTGATTGCCAGACTCTACTCTTACAAATGGCTGGTTATAAGACTTCGATATTTGTTACAGAGAGTTTACACTGAATGAGGCACGTGCTATGTTTTTTGTTTGCCAGCTGAATGGACACAAAACACCAAATCCTTTGCTTTCAGGAGATCCAGATTTCTCCAGCACTTCTGAGCTGGTGTGATGCATACTTCAATGCACTCTGCTTCCCTAATGATTCATTTTTGCTGTTGTGCCATTCTTTTGGCTTCAATGCTTTCTTCAGTTTATGTCACAGAGCTACCAGCTGCTGAAGCCTGGCAGTAGCATGCCTTTCTTTTGCCGACTATAGAGGATACACAAGCCACACACAAACCTCATCTCCTTGCTGTGGTCGCATCAAAGAGACTCTGTCGTACTGTCTTCGTAACAGTGCCCACAGTGCATCAAGTCGACCCTGTTGGCAACAGAGCATCAGGACATTCAGTGCAATCAGATCAGGCAATAGAGAGCACACCACACCTGCTAAGGTACTGACCAGGGATATCCCTGGAGAAACTTACTGGCAGAACAGAGCAGCAGTTATTTAGAGCTGAATGAGCAAAGGATAAACTTAGGCTGTGACAGCCACACTGCACAGCCATGGTGCTGCTCCTTCCCATCAGGGAATGCTAAGGACTGCACTGGGGATAAAGTGGCTGCGACTTAACCCACACTTACTTCAGAGCAATCAAGAGATAATATGTTTATTTGCCAATATTTTGGACTGAATTGCCATATGTCCATTTGGGATTTCTCCCACATAATGTATTTGTTTCCACAGCATCTATACAGCAAGTTCATCATGCTCAGGAAGGCCTGGACGTGCAAGTCACAGCCAATACACACCCAATTCCTGCTGCTCAGTGAGTCCTACATGTAGCAAATGCTGCAGGTTCACTGAAAGGGCTCTGCCTGCCTGTGTGGAACATACATAGCAGCTCTGATGCTTGTTAGAAGTGTTCTACTCCACAGAGATGGGTTGCAAAGTTTGTGTGTGTGGGGGCAACAGGTCTTCAGCACCTTCTAACAGTCAGAAGGGACTTTGTAGTGGTTTTGGCCTGGGCCAGGTTTTTCAGTAGCAGGGGGGCTAAAGGAGTGGCTTCTTTAGACAAAAAGAGTTGCCAGAAGCTTCCCCTGTAGCTGACAGGGTTTAGGGCCAGTCAAATCTAAGCTGGACCCTGCACCTGACCCAGGCCTGGCCAATAAGTAGTGGAGGTAACGCCTCTGTGAATAACATATTTGAGCAGAAGTTGTTGCGCAGATGCAGAACTGCAGCAGCAACAGGGAGAGAGAATGTGAAAACATCTCTGCAGACACCAAGGTCAGTGGAGAAGGAGGGGGAGGAGGGTGCCCAGGCACTGAGAAGAAGGCTCCCCTGAGATATGTGGTGAGGACCATGGTGAAGCAGGTTGTCCCCCTGCAGTCCATGGAAGACCACTGGGAAGCAGAGATCCACTCGCAGCCCGTGGGGGAGGTGCTCACGCCGGAGCGGGTGGATGCCTGAGGGAGGCCGTGACTCCGTAAGAAGTTCATCCTGGAGCAAGTTCCTGGCAAGACCTGGGAGTCCGTGGGGGAGGTGCCCACGCCGGAGCAGGTTTGCTGTCAGGACTTGTGATCCCGTGAGGGGACCCAGGCTGGAGCAGCCTGTCCCTGAAGGACTGTCTCTCCCGGTGGATGACCCACGCTGGGCAGTGTGTGAGGAGCTGCCCCGTGGGAGGGCCCATGCCGGAGCAGTTCGTGAGGAGCTGCGGCCCATGGGAAGGACCCACGCTGGAGAAGTTCATGAGGGACTGTCTCCCGTGGGGAGGGACCCCACAGTGTAGCAGTGGGAAGTGTGAGGAGGCCTCCCCCTGAGAAGCAGCAGCGGCAAAGTCCATCTGTAATGAACTGACTGCAACCCCCATTCCTCATCCCCTGCGCCGCTGGGGGGGAAGGAAAGGGAGTCCCGGGAAGTGGAGGGGTGGGGGGAGGTGTTTTAAGACGGTTTTATTTCTCGTCTCCCTGCTTTTATTGTTTCTTTAATAAATCAAACCTTTTTCTCCCTAAGTTGAGTCTGTTTTGCCCGTGACGCTAATTGCCGAGTTTGATCTCTCCGTCCTTATCTCAACTCACAAGCAGTTTGTTATATTCCTCTCTCTCTCCTGTCCAGCTTAGAAGGGGGAGTAATATTATGACTGGGTGGATATTGGCTTAAACCACCACAGACTTACAACAAGCTGCGAAGATAGATGTATCCATATTTGCAGCTAAACCAGTGTATATTTGCTCTTAGACATTTAACGTGAGGTATTTATGGATCCACCTTCAATTTTTAAGGAGACACTTGTCTGCAAGTGGAAAAGGTTTTTATGTTATGCTGTTTACTGTGTTTCATTTATTTTCAGACTTTTTGCATTATAGTGTTTTACATAATTTTTAGCTTTTCTTTGTTGGTAATGAGAATGTATGTTTAAACTTTAGTAAAACAGCTACGAACTGTGTAGCTTTAGGCTTAAAGAGATGGATATTGAGATAGATGAAATGCTTTCAAGCCCCTGTAGATTTAAGTCCTTTTTTGGCGGAAGAGTAACAAAATGTAGCAGTAATGATGAAGTACAGCATTTAGGGCTAAAATCTGCTCCTGCTATTCACCCTGAGTAGGTGTGCACTTTGAGAATAGCACATTACACTTGAACGGGAATAGCTGAAGAATAATGTGCAGTGCATAAGCCTGGTAAGGCAGACAAAATCCAGCCTTTAGTACAAAACTATGTTCTACCAAAAAGATTACCTTAATTGGCGTATACCACTTCTCCTGAATGACTGGTGAGGTAGGCTTTGGTTTAGGTGGTTTAGGATGAAAAGGTTCTTCTGGTTCTTCTGGGAGTTTCACTACAGCATTTTTTGCTTTTTCTAATCTAGCCCCTTCTTCAGTGGATCCTTTATCACCCCAGCGAACCTAGGTAAAGCAAAAGTTCAGATTTAAATACACTGTACGCCAAAGACAAAGAAATTCTTGCAAATAACAGAAGTAGCTGAAAAAATTTTAGATTTCGAAAAAGTTCTGACTAAACAAGGGAGATATTAAGGAAAATATTCCCTCTTTGTTTTTTATTACAAGCATTCTTACTTAAATACATCTGTAAATGTGAGTCTCAGCAAAAAGTCAAGAGAAATACTGAAAGAAAATTCTACCAAGTATCACACAGGCTGTACAGGAGACAGAAAATCTGGAAAATATTCTAAATCATGATGAAGAAATACCATTTCCAATTCTGATTTACCCTGAAATAATGTACCTTAATCTGGCCCCCATAAAAGCCTGGATTTTTGTCACCTCAGTTTTCCTAAGGCTTCTTTGCTGAGAACCCCAATTTATATAGATGACCATACTTCAGCAAGTTGTAGCAGAAGCTCCTTGAAATTGCTCAGGTTTTCAAGTAGTTCTGCAAGAAGATAAATGCTAGAGAAAATGCAGATGCAGCAGTCTAACCTGCATAATAAGTACATGTAAAACACGTAGCAATGTATGTTTTATCACTGCCATAAGTATATAAAATACATACAAAGGGTTCAAAGAGAAAGGAATCCTGGATTATTGCTGTTGATGAGACAAGCACGTATTTCCACTTCCATTAAAGGTTGCACTTGCTATGCTGTAAAGAGGAAATATGAGAAAAAACTTCCTTCTAAGAGGCTTGATTCATCTTGTTACAGAAATCTTATTTCATCTTGTAGTTGGAAACACCATGCAGCCATTCAAGCAACTATGTTTGCTGTATTGTACAAAGAAACAAACCTAGGCAAGACTGTTACTTTGTCATCTGAAAAGAGCGTCTACAAACACAGGGCTGGAGTTTCAAAGTTCTTAGTAAAACTGGCCCGGACTCTTTTCGGTGCAAGAACTTCTAAATCATGACACCTGCTACAATCTAGCCTGTAAGGAGGACTTGATATACCTAAACCAAACTAATGTTAGACCTTGTGTATATATGACAGGCTGATGAGTCATGAAACTGTTACTGGTAAATAGCTATACCCTTACTGCAGGATTCCACCAACATACTTGTTCTTTTCAAGGATCTCTTGACTGAAGATGCCAGGCATGAGAAGAATCAAAAAAAACGGAGAAGACTGACCTTCCACCCTGAGGGAAAGAGCACCTCTGCACACGGCTTGGTAAGTATATATCAACTCTATCTAGCCACCTGCCAACTGAAGCACTTGAAAAGTAGGCAGAAAATCAGTGGGATGCAACGACTCTCCCAGTCCAAAGGGGCACAAAATCATTTTGCTCACCAAGAAAAAGACATGCCCCTAGTCTCCCTTCTGCTACCCAGGGAGAGACAGAAGACTGTTCCTGGTCTTGCTAAGGACAGTCTGTAATGTTGCAGGATAACTATGACATAGGATGGGACAAGGGAGCAGCCTGACTTCTTCATCCTCATCAGTGCCATAAGCAGAATATGTTAAGTATGGAGGAAAGCTAGACATTAGCTTCCTTCAGAAAAATTAAATACCTTGGAGGAAAATCTTGTCTCATTTTATCAGCACCACCAAGCGTTTTTTACCACTGCAATCTCAATGTAAGGAACGAGAGCAGCAAAGTACAACAGAGCTTAATTTGGTCTGTAATACTATACCTCACCTTGGTAAAATGCAGACTACCATTTCTTAGGAGAGGGAATGTATTGAACCTTTGTTATTTTGAACTTTATTGTTTAAATAGCTTGCTTAGTTATTTCTTCTTCTTGATGGGGAATCCTCTCTCTGCAATATTTGAATGGTCTTTCATGTACAAGTAGGCCCTGCTGAGTCATTAAAATGCATCTGTATCTTTCACTGTGATCAATGGTACTTTTACGGTGTTTTTTATGAGGTTGTTAAAATGTATTTTAAACACTGTTAAAACCATTTAGAGGTAGATGGTGGATTCTTCACTGATAAAATGACCTTCTCCTTCAGATTAAAGTGACTTCACCCAGAATTTGTGGAGTCTGACAACACAACTTTGACATAAAAACTTACTGCCTTTAATCGGTGGGGTCTAGAAACGACATCATAAAGCTTTAAAGCAATGCCAAAAGACAGATCTAGGAAGAGTGAACAACACTGGCTCAATTACTCTGGACTGTCACAGACAGGTGAAGCTAATGGGGAACACAGGAATGAATATGTAACTGCCCCAAAAGGGAATAGAGTAAGCAAAGAGAAACAGGACAGGAGTGGTAAGAAGAAATTTGCTGCTTCATTTTCTCCATTTCTCTATGCAAAGAAGCTGCTAGAAGAATCACACTGACCAAAAAATGGCAGAAGAATAGAGCACAGAGAAGCATTAAAAAATAGACAACTGCTTTACCACATGAACTGAAAACAAGGAAGAAACATAAAGACCAGTGCAGCAAGTTTTTTGTTGGCAACAGCAGAGAAACTACACCTCAGTGTCAGGTAAGGAATAACCTCCGTTTGACTTGCTCACCTTCATCATCTTGCTGGACCATTTTTGGATTCTGTCTCATTGCCACACTTGCTCTGGCTTGATTAGGCAAATTAATAACATTCTTTGAGCCAGTGAGAGGTCTGATACTGCTTTGTCTCAATAGCTGGGAGTGGGCTGTTAAGCCAGCCTTTTCCTCAGCTGCACTGTTACAGATACTACAGGGCAGAAGTAAAGATTCACATTCGAATGCTGAGTCATTTACGGTGTGGTGCCCAACCCCAAAATTTGTTAGTATGCTTGTGTCCCACAGAGGGACAAACACACAGCTCCACAGCATGAGGTGCCTTCCAAGTGTCTGTGATTGTGCTGTCAGTAATTTCAGTTGGTTTACATCCTTAACCTTAGTACTGCACAAATTTTCAAACACAGATTAAAAGGTTTTCTAACCTAATCATTACTTTTTGCACTTTTTTTGAAGAGGAAATATTGTATTTTTGCCAAGTGATGAACATGCATTTCTTCATGGTACTTAAGTTACTTGTCTTCAGGAGGTATCTATGAGTTTTCTGCTTTATTGTGCAAGATCTCATTTACAAATTGTAATGACTTAAACCCTGGAACCCCTCCTAGAAGCTCATCATGTCTCCCATTAGAAATCCAGGCTTGTAATTCTTTATGTTGGAAAGTATTTTCTACTTTGCCTGTGAAAAGCACTGCACGAAACATTTTCTTTTATCCAAAATCTGAAGCTCTTCTGAACTGCAATTCTGAACTGCTGAAGGGAACACGTATATCCAACACAGCTTTAAACTTGCATGTTCTTCTGCTGCATTTAAAAAGAACTCAAGTAAAGCTGATTCTTAGACAAAACTTGAAAGTTTGACCAAGACACATAAATACGGCCTAGGTGAGTATTCCAGATAGAGACAGTTTCCTAGATTGAACTTAAAAACTGCAGAAAACTGCTTTTCAAATTCCATAAAGGCTGACTTGACTATAAAATCTGACATAAGGACGTGCCCATAAGGATGCACATTTTTCATTCTGTTTTAATTAACATGATGCTATCATGTCTCTTCAAAGACAGGCACTGTTGTCGCTGTGAGTTCCTTTGGGATCAAGCCTCTCCTTAGCATCACCATTGTCAGCGCATTTGGCTGGCCCACAGTTGGAGGACTTATGTTTCACTGTAATTTCTTCCAAAACATTCAGAAAAGGCTCTCACTCTCTCTTTCTCATTAGCTTGATGGAAAGAGCATGTCTTCAGGCAGCTATTTAAAGTTCCAGTCAAATGGAACTACTGAAAGCTGTTCTTTCATAGGCAAGGTCAAAACTCTTCAATACGGTAAAAAATTTTACAAGGCTTATGTCACTGGGAAGGAAGCACACATTATGCCCTTGTATTTTCAGAATGCTTTAAAAGTCTTTGTGTCCACCATCTGCAGCCTCAGAGAGCTTGTGTATTAGCGAATTGCCATCTCCGTATCATACAAACCTCCATCCTTTTAATTCCCCCAACTCCTCGTCCACCATAGTAGGAAGCATCCACTGTGGGCCATTTCTTGGTAGGCAAGGGCTCCTGTTCTTCTTCCTGTCAACAAATTCAAATAACATTTACATTTAAAATATATTTTCCCCACTAAGTGTCTTTTTAGTGTACTTCACTAGAATTCCCAGAGAGCAAAGTTTCCCCTTGTTAGGTGTAAAAGATATTTAGGTTCCCCAAATGTTTACCAATTTCCAAACAAAATTTGGTCATGTTTGGAAATATTTTTGATGTTTTGTAAGGCAAAAGCATTGCTGGCGACTGTTAGAAAAGTTCAAATAGGGAAGCTATCCATGTCTTAACCTTTTCCCTTCCACCAACAAAAATAAGCAAAACACACATGCAAAGTAAAGCCTTTGCTGTGGCTTCTTCTGCAGAAAATACAATGCCTTCAAAGAGACAGAGCATCAGCACTACTCATTTGGATTCAGCAGACGGTGTTCAGCAGATCTGCAGACAAAGGTTACACAGCCGGCCACAGTTTCCTAAGCCAACCTTTGTCAAACTTGCTCTTGGCTGTCTCAGCTCGATGAAGTGTGCCTTATCATGGACTGAATTGTCAGGAGTACACTTGAGTACACTCAAGCAATTGAGAATGAGCAAGACCAAGAGGCAAAAACTACTGAAGACACTATAACATCCTTTAGTGCATTATTGACCATAAGAGGGAGAGAAACTCCCTTATAAAGGTTCTTCGGCATCTGGAATGCCAAAGCTGTGGGAAAATGCTGTTTAAGTCACACATGAATTTTTAGACTGTTATACCAGAGCTGCTCAGTCTTTCTGCTTTTGCTGCAGAATGGGGGAAAAAAATAAGCTCAGCTATCTTGGGATAAAGCCCCAAATACTTCTGTGGATTTGGCTTAATTTGTGCCACACTGAGAGATGACTGAGACAGAACAAAGATTTGGACTTTGGCCATCCCACTCTCAGCTTGAGACTTCCCATGGGGCAGTTCTTTCTTCTTCAGCAGCAAGGACAAAGAAATGAATTTGCAGAACACAGGAAAGCACAGAGGAGTGGTATCATGTAACCAGTGAGATGACTCGAACATCATCATTCCATACCTCTTTTGGAGCTGGCGGAGGTGGAGGGGGATCTTTGATGACCTGAAAGAGATGAACATATAAAAGCATAAGGAACTGTGCTGGCAATAACCAAAAGCCAACAGAAAATTTGAAGAGTGAACTGTTTCCATCTGAGTTCTCCACATCTGCTTGCAAACTGGCAACCGCTGCCACCAAGTCCCTTGGGTATTGATTATCAAGGCCTTCTGGAAACTAACACCATCCATCTAATGGAAATCTACATCAGTTGACCGGCAGATACTCTTTGGGCAGACGCGTCTGCCACTTTGCTTCCTGACCGGATGAGACTTAGTCATTCTAAGTAACAGCCAGTGATGAAACCCTGTGGAGTTAATTAGCAAGCCTGGGAGGAAAAGCATCCCAAGGTTTACTTGAGGTCTTGCATAATCTTGGACCAAGATGCCTGCTTCCTTGTGCCATGCTGCTGCATAATTTCTGGCCCAACGACAAGTGTGAAATGCCTTCTGGTAGCTCAGGCTTCATCTCTAGACATCCAGATCGTTGCGCAGATCTCACGTTTTGTATCTAATAATTTAAGTAAGTAGCTCCTCGACTATTCAGTGTGGAGTGTCTGCAAGTGGGAGTTACATTCACAAGGCTTCTTAAACTGTTTCTGGGTAAGGCCCACTCTTAGGATAATTCACTTAGACCTATATTTAAACATCTGCGTACAGTTTCTTCCTGTTCCCTTTCTCACATACTTATTGTAGATCTCTGGGAGTTCCCCAGTACTGACAGGAATCCACTGAACAGTAGAGGGAGGGGAAGAGGAAGGCAGTGACATTCTTAAATGAATAAGATGAGAACTGAATGCACATTTATTCTTCCACAAGAAAAGCAAGTTTCTAACCTAAAAAGAACTACTTCAGTGATATTAAGTCATTTTTTGTCCTTAAATATTGCATAGAAATGACTATAAACACTCCATGTTTCTGCTATGCCTTAGTATTATACAAACAGAACCAACACTGTCCATGATGACAAACATGTACATCTCCTAAGAAAGGATGGAGGTTTAAGTACCTTAATTGAAATTTATTTATTTCATTCCCTCTGTGCTATTATAGTTCTTTCATCTACTGTACCACTCCCTATTAATAATGTCACTGTACAGATGTACATCATCACACATGAAAGAAACATACTTTTCTTGACCAATAATCAAGAGTTTTCTTTCTTGATTTACATTTCAAGTCTCAGTGCCATCAAAATAGTTAATAGCTACTGCCTAAACAAAGACTTTTAGCATTGGATACAGGAATTCTATCAAATAAGAGAAATAAGTTATGGCAACCTTGGAAACATTTTTCCACAGCACTTCAGGTTTAAGACACTGAATTGCTCATCAGGCAAGCTCAGAGTACTTTGAGTGGATTGGAAAGTGAACTACAGATTTTAAACAGATGTCCCTTTGCTGCTATGATGTTGCAAGAACATCCCAGAAATTTCTTTGTTTCTGAATACTTTGTTCTCCCACCCATGGAGAATTTTCAAAATACTCATCAGAAATCAGTTATTTAATCAGTGAGACATTTCTGAGAGCCAAATTGGAATGACTGCCCTAACTACAAGAAAGACCACAGAGGGATCATGGGACAGATTCTCAGAGATACTTGGATGCTGAGCAAGATTTCCCAAAATAGGAAGACAGATAGTTAATTCTCACTGACAGGAATTAGAAACCTGGAAATGGTAAAACAGTACTTTCAATACATTAAGGGTCACCTTACCTAATTCCCATTCTTATTTCCCTTTTGCCTGTCTCTAACAATTATCTCAAAAAAGGTATTTGGCTGCCAAGATTGCAAGCTGTACAGAGGGGAAAGGCCTAGCTAAGTTGCAGATTCATTACATGGTATTAACACTCTACTTCTATAGCTTTACGATTCTTCTGCATTGCAGTCTCTCCCAAGAAAAGACAACTTTGCACAGTGAACTTCTTGGTGATGCATGCTAAAATTTGCTTGGACCCTGTGTCTGTTGATTCACAAAATCAAGTTTTCTGCCCCAGGGAATCAAGAAAAATTCTACTTCTTGGACCACGCTGGGCTTAAAAAATCATGAGGTAATGGCAGTTTTTGTTTTACTTTCTTAGCCCAGGATCTAATCCTATGCCAGCTGCTAAACTCCCTGAAGTTATAGGGTAAACTTGATTTTAAGCTAACCAATACATTAATTAGCTGCTATTTCTAATAGCTTCAGAAAATGAAACTTGTTTTAAATGTGACAGGGGGGTGAGAAAATAATCTGCTTTGAGTAGCAGATACTCACCCCTGCTGACAGAAGTAGAATGTAAATGCCTGCATCCTTATGTTTCCACAGGCTCCTCACACACTCACACACTTATCTCTCTCTCCCTCTCTCTCACACACACAAAGATTATTTTTCAGTCTTCTGTGATACTGCAAGTAAAATCAGTGAAAAGCCATTTTTTGAAAAGAGAAATCCAAGGAATCCACACAGTTTTGTCAGAAAACAATGCAAATGTAGCGTGAAACTGCACATACTGAAGACCATAATATTACAGATTAACTTTTCCTGAACTTAATTCAAATTGTTAAATACAGAAGACTGTGAATAATGCTGCTGTCTTATTAACTCCATGTAGAGATGGATTACTTCCTAATTTTGTTTTGTTTTGTTTTGTTTTATTATCATCATCACCATGCAAGGCTGCATCTCATTTATTTAGTTACAAAGAATGAAGACTTGAGTTTGGAGGAGAGCCGATTTCTTTAAAAAAAAAAAAGAAAGAAAGAAAGAAAAAAAGTTATTTGCTTCAGGCAACAGTCCCTTTGATCTGCTCATTAACACTTTTCAAATGTTCGCGTGATGTGGGCATTAGGAAATGTCAGCACCAGAGCCTGAAGCCAGCTTGATGCGATCATATGTTCTGATATTGAGGGAAGAGTGAAAGAACTGTCAACAGTGAACTGCCTTTTAAAAAAAAAGGGGGGGTGAGGGGAAAGAAAAAGAAAAAGGAGTTCCCCTACCCTAACCTGAAAGTGCACATGGAGCTCAAAGCAAGGAATGCTGTCAGGATTGAACCCTAGCAAGGATTGAGTGCCTGAACCACCTGAAGCTTAGCCTGCAAGCAGCTGGGATTATGCCATTGTATGATTCCAGATGCTCATTTGCTTCTGTCCACACCACCTTCTGCTTCTCTCTCTCCTATCTGATTCTGAAGCATGGGATGCTTAGAAGGTTTGAGTGATGCTGCTTTCTTCCTTGTTCCTGTTTTTATCCCATGAAATTGGACTCTCCACCCTGTCAGGGAAGCAGCCTTGGAGAAAGAGGAGGTCCTACCTAGTCCTAATATATTGCCTCTCTTGCCAAAGATCCTGGCACCAAAGCCCCTAACTACATAGTCAGAACTGGCAATAACATAATGTGAAGACAGGTGTGGGAAAGAGGGGAAGGAATAGAGGCACAGTATAATGGTCTGAGGGATGGACATGAAAACAAAAAGAAAGGAGTCACTAGTAGGAGGTTCACTGCAGTAGTATTTAATTTTGGAATTCAGTATTGTTGCAACAGGGACTCCTAAAATTATCTGCCCTTTTTAAAGAAACAAAATAATATCCATGAGAGGTGAGAGGAAACTAAGATTTGAAGTGCCGTGGTTTTATTGCTCCCATAGAAGTCAGGCCACTTCTTGACAATAACTTATCCACCAAGATTCCCCTCAAAACAGCCAATTATTCCTGCACCAATCACCATATAAAAAAAATACTTAAAAATCAGGGAGGAACAGACTTGAGCACAGAGTGAAACGGAATCAGGGGACATTTTCTTACAACTCAGTGTACCTCTTTGTGGAGATGTAGCTCCATACGGGAGATCTGCCTATACAGAACCTTGCCTTAATGACATGGTACATCTTCAACACTAGAGCATCTTTGTCTCCAACTTGTTAAAATGGGCACCTGCTTTAGATAATTGAGTCCTAGCTTAGGTAACCCTATACAGCTCTGCATAATGTGTTGGTGGACACCTGTAATGTAAACCAATCTCCTTTCACTTGGAAAAAGCATCAGCTGTTGCAGATAATATTTTTAGGTATTATACTGGCATAGCTACCAAAAGGGCTGGAAATTAATACTCTAGAACTATACACTGGAGTTTTTTTAAGTGTAGGACTTGGACATACAAAAATCCAGAAAGCATCTTACTGATTATCATTACAGAGTCATCACTGGAAAAGAGAATTCCTGCTCTCAAGGGACTGAGATATTGCAGCCTCTTTTTACTGTGAGAAAAGGAAAAGGCATAGTATATGAAGTTATACTATACTAAGGGAACTGACACTGATGAGCACTGACTTCTGAACAGTAAACAATATGAAGAGCATTTCTGCTTTTGTCACTAGGTTGTACACACTTAAACTTGATTCTGAAAAAAGAAAAACATCCACTTGGTAAATGATTAAAACTAGTGAAAAAACCCAGAGTTTTGGTGAAGCAACTTGTTCTGAGAACTCTGACAAACTACAGGAACATTAGATTTCCTGATATCAGCCAACTCAAAAGGAAGTGGTTTGGTCTTGAGGAAAAAGAAAAAAAAAGGATACAAAATTGAGAAGTCAGGAAAAGGACAAAACAAAAGCAGCTCTTGAGAAAGGATAAAATGATCTCTCTCAACATCTATGAACAAGTAGTGAAACAGCTCACTCCAAAGTATGTCTGTAAGAAGCTGACAGGAGACACTACAAAAAAGTTAGCAGGCCTCACTTAAGGACTTCACTTGTATCTTACATATATATTTTTAACTAGCCTTTCAAATTCAAAATGTTTGCTTTTCTACCAGCAGAAGTCTGCTACAATATTATTTCCTTCATGACTTCCATCTCCCTGTCACACTGCCCGTGATGACTGACCTGTGTGAAATACCTAGCTGTAGCTGCTTTCTACAGATAGAAAGTGTACCAACTAAGATACGTGAAAATTATCTATAAATCTAGGTTAGACAATTACTTTAAAATAAGAAAATACTAAGCTTTCTTCTGACTGATTTTAAAATTTCCTTTTCTACAGGAAAGCTCACGATATAAAAGAAGTTGAACTAAAGTGACTAACAGACAACATCCCTAGTTTTCTGACAGGATTGTACTGTGGAGTATGAGACAGAAAAGTCTTTTTATTAGAGAAGAGCTTTTAGTTCTTTCCTCAGAAACTCCAGACCATAAGGATGTAGATGGAGTCTGAGGACTTGTTGCCCTAGGATAGCTTGAGGCCTGATAGACTAAACCAAAGCTTTTGATTACTTGGGCTTTGGTATGGTCTGGGAGAAGGCCAGTTCCTCTGCTGCCACAGGTTCCACAAGCCTGGGACAAGACAAGGAATACAGTAACAGCCTGGAAGTAACCTCCACTTCCCAAGTCTGCAGTGCTGTCATTGAACTGGATGAACAAAGAACTTCACCAGCTTAAAAACCCCAACATGCAAGGAGATGGCAGGACAGTTAGTGAAAAAACACTGCTGACTGCTGCCAGAAGGATAAAGAGTGCACTCAGATGAGAAGAGATGCAATGTGTGCAAGGGATTATTAAGACAATACGGGATTTCCGACTTGAGAGCCCGTAATGGACTACAAATACCAATTTTAGTAATAGTACTCTTCAAATGGTCTTTGATTTCAGGATAATGTCTGCATACCATTGTGGCCAACAATTTTCAAATAAGAGAGAAAAGGCTTTTATCAAGAAATATAACACATGTTCACTCACTAGAAAGCCAGTGAGCAGCATCCCAGCATGCAGATTCTGGTTCACGTGCCCACAGGTCTCAGAAAGCCAGAAGAACTGCTAAGATGGCAGGGCACAGTGTTGAAGCTGGTCTCTTCTTCCATTTATTCAGTAGCAGTCAGGAAAGAAAACTCTCTCGACAGATGGCCTATGTCAGATGTAGCTTTCCTGTTATTTTACCAATTTCCTATAGTATCTGTGTTTGCCAATATGATATGATTTACAATTTTAAGTCACACATCCAGTGACTGTTTTAATGTTCTTTACTCACCACTTTGCAGCAGAGCGGCCAGAACCACCAGAGCAGACCGAGTGCCACTAACAGTAACAGCACAAGAACAGCAATAAGTGCCGCTACTCCACTGGACTATGAAGAAAGCAGAAAGACAGTGTCAGTGATGTTGCAAATAACTGCTGTCTAGCTTTCCCACTCACCCAAAACAACTGCCCAAATCCCAAACAAATTGTTCCGACTCAACTGGATCCTATTCCTGCCAACTGTGAATTCCTCACAAAGGATCAAGAAGGGGGTCCTAGCCAAATTTGTATTTGGCACAAGTTGAGTGACACTCTCCACCTCATTTGCATAGGTTATGTAGAAGGGAAGCTAGGATGCTTCAACAGGAGCGGTGTATCAGAATGTATGATGTATCAATGCTGAAAAGAGGGAGCAGGTGATAAGATGCTATTCATGTTTCTCATTCCCTACACATTCTGGGGCCTGCAAGTCTCAGGTACTCTAAGGGACTGAACACAGTATGCTGAACACAGCAGTACTAATGGACATACTAAATTCAAAATGACAACACTTTGAAAACTGCTGTTTTTCTGCCTGCTTGTAAACCTAAGTTCAACTTAAGTCATTCAGTCATGGGTAACAGGCCCAACTTGCCCCAGTGCATGTCAGGATTATTTCTGCTAAAGTCAGTGGATTCATTCTGATATAAAACTGATATCCTTGAGATATCTCAAGAACGACGCCCAGCCTGAAGAAAAGAAAGGGTACACTGACTGCTAAGAAATAAGCTGGTAGACACAAACAGGGAAAGTCTTCTCCTAAGTCTGTGGACAGGTGCCTTTCTGTCATGAAGACACAGATCTGTATGGATTGGCGGGCGTTGAGAATTTTAAGGAATCTCTACTAACTACATAGATAAGGCTTTTATGCTTATTGCCTGCACATCTGGGGCATTCATACCCTACAGACTGCAGCACATTAAATCTCTGTCATAGTGATATTTGAACCTTAAGCCACTTTCCTAAGAAATCTTGAAGAAGTGTTACTGGTTCCAGCAATCCCACTTTGAATGAGGAAACAAGCAGCCCATCTCCCACCACCTCAAATCCCCATCCAGCAGGTGCTTGTATTCTTACACTTGATGTACTGTGCTGCTGTGCAGGTTTAGAACAACACTGAGAAAAATGCAATGGTGGCCTTATGAAAACAGAAGTAATTCGGACATTGTCTGAGGATAAAGGAAAGGAGAGATGCCCAGGGAGTCACTAATGAGTACAGCATGACTAATTCTGTCCAAGTGATAAAAGTTGTACTGGAGATGCACCATTGCAAATGGAAGGCAAAACAGATCTTTATTCTAAGAACAAAACGGTGCAGTGAGGCACGTGCATCTACAAGAAACAGGTAAGATGCATGCCTCAGTGCCTTGAATGCTGCAAATTTTTTGGTTATTTTCACTGCAGCAATGAGTGTTTTCTGGGAAGGTTGGAACTTGTAACTGCTCTATACCAACTAGCCATCAGCTGCTCAGCTATCAGAATTAGTGGAACAATTCTAGCAGTGACCCATTTCTTGCAGTTGCCCATCTGCTACTATGGAAACAGCAGTTCTCCTTGTGTGGAGCTGTCTTTGCTGCAACATGTATGAAAGAAAAAAAACCAAACCAAAACAAAAACAAACAAAAAAAACCCAATAAACAAAATGATGAGATGCATGACAGTTTTTCCTGTTAATGCACATCTGTAGTCATTTTATTCTTGCTAGTGAAAACTTTTGACCACAGAGAAGCACTATTAAGAGTACAGCAGAGGGAAAACAGCCATACCCATCAATTCAGTATGATCTGCTTTGCATCAGTGCTTTTTTTTTACCTATCTGTGCAACCCCAGCAGTTTTTAAGGGGGCATGAGGATCAACGTAGCATGCGCTGCTTTCTCTGCAAGGACCAAGGTAATGAGAAAAGCAGTCTTCTGTTAGTCTCCAGCATCACTCGTGATCATGCTGAGAGGCTGCTTCAGCATGGTTTGATGTAAGACTGACATGCTTCCAAATTATAAAAAGACTCTTAAACAGAGAAACGTATTTGAGTAGTGTGTATTTTTTCAGCTCTCGGTCCATTCTGAACACTGAACAGCTGAAATGAAATGACTCTGATTTCTACAGTTACCCAAGTATTTACTTTTCAAATGAATAGAAGAAAAATGTGGGGTTTTCTCTTTTAGGTTAATTACCTAAATAAAAATATTGTTGGAAAAATACTCTGATGAGCAGAAGGTACTGTTCTCTATGCTTCTGTGCCTGACAGGAAAGCTGCAATAAAGTCACACTTTAAATGAGACAAATTTAAAGCAGCACAGTACGTGTTCTGTGTCTAACTGCAAAAAAAATTAACTGTCCTGCCTATGTAATATAGAAATCAGGAAAAAAAAATAATGGAGAGCAGAAATATTATATTAGAAATTTTATCTATTTAGTTAAAGTCACTGACTGCCTAAGTACGTGGTTTATCCTAGAAGCTGTTTTTAACTCCTCTTCTATAAGCCTGTGATACAAACGTATGTTCACACTACCTTATCCCCAAGCTCAACTTCAGTACTCCAGCCTGTGCTTTGACAAAGGCTGTCTCCCCTGATTAGCAGAGTTGAGAGCCTATGTTCTTCATCTGGGCAGGCACCAGAGTTGGGCATCCAAAGTCAGATATTGTGAGTATTCTCCTGTAAGACCACAACCACCTTCCACAGACAGGCTGAAATCCTATGGTTCTGCCTGCTCAACTCCAGCCTGCTCTCAGCGATCCTACTCAGTGGATGAACTGTGCTGGAATGGGATCTTGGCTGACTGTGTTACACTTGAGCGTATGACATGATCGTACTTAAAGCGAGCAGGTCTCTGATGGCATGGAAGCTTCCCACTATATATTGAGAGCCACAACTGCACAGTCTGCTACAGTAACTTGTTGTAATATATTTACCAAATACAATTCACAGGCTAGAGAAAAAGTTAGACCCTGCACAGATCAGGAACATGCAGACACTGCTTGGCTCTCAGAGCAGAGCCAGCTGAGGTAGCCTGCAAGAGGAGAAGAATTCCAGGTCTTTCCCTCTACTTATAGTTCTGCATCTGGTCTAAATCTCCAAACTCTGAAGCAGCCTGCAAAACAGATGCAGCAGCAACGAAAGGAGAAATCCTTACAGCAGAGCTTATGTCAGAAAGCAAAGGTAAATCTCCACAAAAGAGATGCCTTTTGTGTGTTATCAGGAAATCTCAGATAATACATATAGTAACACTTCACTTATGTGAAATCCTGCAAAAAAAGATGCTCCTAGAATAAATGTTTGCCACCTTAATGAGAAGAATTAAGAAAATTGGTTTATAGAACTGCAGAAAAAAATCCTGTCTGTGACACCTTACACACACTTCATCAGGGAATTCCAAAGCAGCTGAAAACTCTTTGTTGCATGTAATGGTGCTATAAAAGAGACTACAAGTGTGTCTCAAAATACAGAGAAAGTAACTTAGGACATAGATATACGTCAGCACCTACATATTATGGAAATCCTGATCATTAAATTGTGTCTATTCTATAGGTGTCTGCACAGGTGCATTTTTTAGTTAGGTGGATTTGTGCATTCTCAACGTCTACCTATTTGACATGCATGGAGGTTCTCTGCACTGAGAGCGCACACAATGGTAAAACTAGAAGAGAAGCTGAGGTTTGGGATTTTACATTGAATGATGTTAACCATTTACTTACACACTCTGAAGCAGTGATTGTTAATGAGCTGGACATGAAAGATTGCCCTTCATTCAAACTCACCAAAACTTCCAGAGTTCTGTAAAGAAAGAGAAAACAAAAATCAGCAGCCATAAAACAGTCAATCAATGTACATACATACTACAGAGATGCCTGTATGTACAGGACCCTGAAGTGTTCGAAGGGGGAAAAATGAGAGACAGGGCTTCTGGGCTGCACTAGACATCAGGAGTGACTTCACAGAAATCACAAATTTAAGGTGATTACTTTGTGTTGTTATTTCTAGAAAGCACTGATGACTTTTAAGTGATCAAGATACTTCCAGTGCTACATGGTTGGACCTTGAGGCTTTCAGAAACAGATGTTTGGTCATCTCACACTGAGCCTTTTTTCCCCCAATTTATGCTGCTTAAACTGAACAATACAGTCTCCCAAGAGTAATGAGTTGATTACTAGAGGAAAAAAAAATTCAGTCTTCCCAATAGAGAGCTAGCTGAATAGTGAGTATCCCTTCCCAGGCTTGTGTAGCATAAAATACTCCAAGAAGTTTTACATTAAATAAACTGAAGTTCAACTGTAAAAATAACATTGTTTTGTCTGTTCCATAAACATCTCTTTAGTCATACACAGACATTATGGATAAAGATGTCGGATAATTATAAACGGTCAAGACTTTCTATAAATAGTACATAAACACTGCATACAAATAGTATGTGGTTTACATTTTACAAATTAACCCTAGAAGAAAACAACACATGGTGAATGTTAAACATAAGAGGACTCTTCAGCTTCTCTGGCTTGGATTCCCAGGATTCAGACAGTTTATGTTATGCATTGGTGTAATTAAATAAAAATATAGATATCCATGAATTAAAATTTTTAATCATTTATACCATTCTTATATGTCATGAATTTTTATTCTGGCACAAGCACTTAAGTCAATATGGAGTTCAAATCTATTTTAACTAATTTGGCTAATTTCTTTTTCAGTTTTAGTAAAAAT
Organism: Urocolius indicus; assembly: GCA_013401255.1. Classification (NCBI taxonomy): domain Eukaryota; kingdom Metazoa; phylum Chordata; class Aves; order Coliiformes; family Coliidae; genus Urocolius; species Urocolius indicus. Next base: position 82,905 of record WBNH01007554.1, read on the forward strand.
GGAGTAAGTTGCTTCCGTTAAACTAATTTTTAAATTATGTTATGAATAATTGATCTAACAGAAAGAATAACTCTAATTTAGTTCTAATTATTACTGGAATAAGTGAATCAGAACATATAAAAATTAAAAAATAATTCATTCTTCTTCCAATGCACTAAATAAAGCAAACTATATCAAAACTGTTGTTAGTGATGAATTTTTCACATTATGCTTTTTATTATTTCTTTCTGTTATCAATGTTTTGCTTTGCCACATTCATGCAAGCTGCTGAGGGATATTGCAGCATGATGGTTCTGCTTGGGTTTGGCTGGCAAAACAATCATTTTGACTGCAGAACAAGGTTTCAGGCTGTGACTTTTCTAAATCAGAGGAAGACTTAAGTACAGCCCAAATCCAGACAGGTGTCACTGAAGACATTCGTGTATTTAAACTCTCAGATGTTTTGGAGATTTGCACATCATAAACACATCCCACAATGCCCAAGTCTGTCCAAGTCACTAACCCACTGCACATTACATTAACATCCTCAGTCAGTGTCCTGGGGATGTCTCCTTCTGCACTCTGATCATACTGCTGCATTAACTAGGGCTGTATAGGTATAAATGAATCATGGAATCATACAGTAGCTCAAGATGGAAAGGAATAACTGAATTCAGCCCATAAATACTGAAGAATCCACAGCACACAGAAGTATTTTTGGATAGCAACTTTTCAGTTGAGCACAAATTCAAAAAGGAGAGGTTAATCTCTTAAATGTTCCATTTTCCCCCCATTAGCCTTGCCTTTTTAAAGCAAGACTTACAGAAACACACCACAGGATCTATACCAAGTTTTGAACTTGGTTACACCCCAGAAAGTGCATTCCTCACAGTCCTGCTTCCAGAACATGAAAGCTATTCAGCCTTTCTATTTTAGCTGTACCTAAATACACTGTAGGTTTTCTTCAGCTCTTTTATCTTTCGTCTTGTTGGGCAAAACTACCACTGAGATTCAAAGTAATTCTGCCTATGCACTAGTCAAGAACTGCTGGATTTGGCCAGTAACACTTATCTATAGTTGTTGCCAGCTACTGGGGTTGAATTTCCAAAATGCTGTAAGAAGCCTGCTTTTTCTTTCCATTTATGTTTTCTTTAAAAAGTGAACATGAATACTCAGTTTCCTATGGAGATTTTTCTGCTATTCAATCAATTCCCTTTGCTGCCTGGTAATACATCCTCCCTCTACACCCCTGTGTGTTCTTTTCAGTCAGGACAGCAATTTCTAACATCATTTCATAATGTTTTGTAGCCTCTGGCAGTTTGTTGACTTGCGGAACAAGTCAGCAAGACTATAGGTGTTCATCGTGGCTTACCCTTCAGGTGGTTGTTCTAACTTACTGAACTACTGCATTTCACACCAGCTGTTTCAGTGTCTGTGAAAGGCAGCATACGTTAGGAATTCCTGGACCTGTGACTTAGCTGTTGGACTTTCTTGGCTTTTCCAGAAACAGTCCAGCTTTCAAGACTTTACCGTTGATCCTCTTCAACTTCTCACCCTGGTTCTCTCTTATGCATTACAGCTTCAGGCAAAAGTCACCCTTTTTTCTTCTACCTTCCCTGTGTCATACAGCAAACTACATACTCATGCTGTGAGACATATTGTTTTCTTAAATTTATAGGAATGGTTCTTTCTTGTTTAAACCTTACTGTTTGCAACACAGAGCTGGCCTCTGTTTATGGCTACCGTAAAGCCAGATGGATTGAGATGTGGTAATGTTACCACTACTGTCTTCTACAAGAAAAGGCAGCTTTAAATTCCAAGGCCCACCAAAAACCACTGACTTGGCTGATATGCTGTACAGGTCTGAGAGCTGCATTCCAGCTCCTGACACTTATCTAAATATTTTACCTGGGATTTAGGAGAGCAACAGTGAATAGGGGTGTCTGTAATCTATTTACTTACACAACTTGGCCAAGTCCCAGAAAAGTGTTGTGCTGAGCTGGCAGGGTCACAGGGATGCAACTCCAGCATTTTAAGCATTTCTTAGTTTCAGAACACAGCCACGCTCAGGTACCAGGTAAATGACAAACAAACGATTCCTATTAGAGCATATGAGCTGCTGGAAAAAGATCCTCGGAAGTGGCACAAGAATCTCAATCCAGCAAAAACACCCAGGAAGTTAGCTGTCATTAACTGACTGGAAGCCTACTACCAAGTCTGCTCAGGACAGTTACTGAAGGCAAGTTGATTCAGACAATTGCTTGAATCAGGAGCTTACCCATATTTTGAGGAGGTAACACTGAGTAAGCTCTTGTCACCCTCTGTGACAATTCTGCTGACGGTAAAGACTACAGATCTGATCCTCATTCACAGCAACACTGCTGTACACCAGTCAGGCAATAGAAAAGATCCCTGGAAAGAGCACTGATAACCCATGTGTCTCCTACAGACTGCAGTAAGAGCAGAGTCCCTGGTGCTGTGTGCCTCCTCGTGACTGTCAAGCATTGCATTCCCCCAACCTTTAGCTGTCAGTCTGACAAATATCCCAAGCAACAGGCTCACTGAACACATCAGCTATCAGCACAGATATGAAGCAGTAGGAACAACCAGTTTTCCTATCAACTTCCATTCTGATACACAACCGCAGGGATGAGCCATTTGAGATCTTCATAGGAGTTGATCATACTCGCTTAGTTCTAGAAGCCACAGAGTGAACTCATACAGATAATCATCTCATCTTCAAAAGGATGAACCTGTCAACATACAAAATCACTTCTTTCCTGAAATTGTCATGTCTATAGAGTGTAAGAAATGCTTTTTTTCATTTCTTTAGCATCAACCTATTTGATGGGCAATAAGTACTTTGTGACTCACATAAACACTACCCCTTCAAATCTGGAGTTCCAAAAACTAGGTGCCTTGTTTCCTCATTCACAAACATCCAAGAGAAAGACATATACATACAGACATACACTGTTTACTAGTAATTGTCCACATGTGTGAGGTTTTTAGCTCAGCACTCTGTGTAAACTGCAAATATTTTGAAAATAAAATGACATTCAGTAATGATTCGATTTCTGGGACATTTTCATTTCCCACTGCTGCTTGTCAGTATTTTGTGAGTATCTGGTTCCTTAAGTAAGGCTCAGATACAAAAGAGCTGAACCAGCCTATATCACCAGATAACATTTTTATATCTGTGAGCCCCTGCTGATACTTTTTTTGTAGACTGGAGGAACGTAACTCAATGGCTTATGAGACTGTAGTGATTTTTCATGACAGGCTTTGCATACGAGGGAAGGGGCAGCACAGATTTTGGTCAGCTACCATACCTGGCAGATATGATCTGAAACGCCTCAAAAACATCTCCTCAGGCACAAAATACCTGGTTTTGTAAGTATGTATGGCCAGATCTTCCAGCAATTGTTTACATGATTTACAAGACTGCACTCATAGTATCTTAATCGCTTTCCAAAGACTCATGGAAATTTGCCACTCCTTTAGCTGATATATGTGGAGAGAGCGAGACAAGAGAAGAGGAGGTGTCGGTGTCCACCCCTAGCACAGAAAGACAGATTGTGCTGGCATGACAGGCCCCTCTTTGAACCCCAACCATTCTTGATTCACTGTGATCTGGTCACAAACAAAACAGCTGTACTCCCAAGGGCAGACCATCCCTGATGTAAAACAGGCCTTCTGACAACCTTTTTTTTTTTTCCAAAGAAACGTTAGATTGATACTAGTTTTGTACCAGCACAGAACAAAAATAAGTGTGGCACTTTTGAAAGGTGCTGCAGAACAAAGTATCTCCTGAGGTCAACACTAAATAAAAAACCGCAAAGAATCAGGAAGTGTAAATGTTGATGTTGCTGCAGCAACCCAGGAAGACATCCTGCAATGCCTGGCTAAAACCTCACCTCTGCTGTGTGACACATTCTGTGAGTCACAGTGTGGCTCTTGCATCTATGCACACAAGAAGGGGAAGCAGACCCTTAGGGGAACAATCTGAGGTTCTCATAATCGAGTCCGGCTCACTTCATGCAGTGTTATCCCCAAGAACACAAGGAGTTGACCAGCTTCTCTATGTCTAGCTTCAAAACACAGCTGTGGGAATAAGCCCCTGGGGAAAGGCAAGAGTAGCCCTTCACGCTGTTTCTTAAAAATGTAGCAATGCAGAATCTTTTCAAGGTTTTTAGCCAGGATGTTCATTCCTATCTTCTAACCACTGCTGACACAGTACTGGAGTAAACTAGAATCAAAGAGATGACAAACTTGAGCTAGTAAGAACGTGGTGTTAATATGTTGTGCATATACTCACAAACTCTGTTGCATTGTACGTACCACAGCTCTAACGTTCAATTTTCCAGTGGTCCACGCTTTTAAAGCTATTTAATTTTCAGAGGAAAATCTGGGATTTATTTACAGGTCATAGCCCTCACTCAATGTGGAAGGGATTTTCCTCTATTCTGTCTGTGAAGTATCTATTTTTGGAATGGAACCAATCCTGGAAAACAGAGTCTGAAAAGAGCTTTTTAAAAATGTTCTTATTTATGCACAAAGTTAACCACATGACTCTTGCAACTTCAAATTGCAACAGTCACAGCCCACTGGCCATTCTAACAATTTACCAAAAAAATGTAACTTGAGAAGACCAAACAATTGCAATTCTTTCTTTCCTTTATGTCCACTGCTGTTTTATTGTTACAGAGAGGAACGTGGCCCACTGCCATATGTCACTACAGCTCTGGTCTAAAGAATTTCATATCCTGTGAAATACAGCTGACATTTCAATCCACAGTACCCTATTTGCAAAGTATTCATTTGCCCCTTACTTTATGAGTATCCAATAAAAGACTGCCATTTTATGACCCATTAAAAAAGATGAAAAAATTAAATAAAATTGTGAAAGACATTTGCTGGAAGTAATAAATAATTTACCTCCAATTTTCACGCACTGAAAATTAAACTGGCAACTGCTCAAAAAGTTACCAAAATTATGGTGACAAAGGTATTTTAGAATCAAGTACCAGCATTAAAATAGCTAAAATTCTATACATAGCAGGAAGGGAAAAAAATAGACCTATGTATTTAAAAGGGTGCTTTCCATTACAAAACCCACCTCCATGAATTAATACTTTATTACACAGAAAATATTGTTAAGCCAGTAGTGTGTGTGTGTGTGTGTGTGTGCTAACTATATCTATACATACATATGGATCTCTGTGTGTGTTTGCATATATATATGTGTGTGTACAGAAATGGCACACTGGAAAATCAGTAACAGTGGCGGAAGAAGGGTTTGGTGGAACTACCAACTTAAGTATAATTTTTTGCACACTTAGCACTCATGTAATTTACTACAACAGCCTGTCAGCACAAAGGGGTGCAATCGTAACTACTCTTAGTTTTGATGGTCACCTGAAGGATGGGCAAATTGGAACACATGATGACTGACAACAGCATATCTAGGTTTTCAGCACAGACATATATACCACTGTTCATAGCTGGAGGAAATACAAGGTGTTACTCAATGCAAGTATTCTGGGGTTTAGAGTTTGAGGGAACAGCTCCATTGCCGGACAATACCAAGTTCACCTCAGGAGGTGGACTGAAATTTTTTTGTCACAGGCAAGGCAGCCTCTGTCATGCCATCTCTCATTTTCTGCCTGAAGGTTGAAAAGCAAGGGCAGTGGCATACACAGGGAGACAACTAATGCTCAGCTACAGGGTAGGGGAGAGAGCTGTAGAACTCTGAGCAACAGGCAATCATGTCTCAGTGGAGTCAGCTCTAATCTCACTGTATGGATACAAGGGCTTTACTTGACCACCTTGAGTTTGACATTGTTGGCCATTATTTGCTGGGAATACACCTAATATTCACCAACACATTATCACCAACCAAAGCGCAGCACATCCCTTCCCGTTTGCTATTAACAAACACTCTGGGACCACAGATCTGACTCTGTGTCAAGAGACACATCCCTACAGCAGGAGGAGGCCATGCAAAGCCACAAAGGAAGGTATTTCAAGTCCTTCTGGTTTTGTTTCTTTTCCTAGTTCAACTGCCCCAGCTGTGTAAGGACATGGGCAAGCTCCCTTGAAGCAGGGTTACAAACCTTGCCTGACAAATGTTCAGTGCAATTCCACTGTGCCAAGGGTCACCTCAGCCTGGAAAGCATAGAAGCCAGTTAAATCAGTGGGAACTGTATTAGAGACAGTAATCTGCACTTAGGGTAAATGGTCATTTTCTTCCCATTAACCACACAGGTACAAAAAAGGAATATTTAACTATTTTCCTGAGGAAAGCAAGACCTGAATTCTGTGCAAATCATTACAGTGTCCTGGGATTTTGGTAAAGAATTAGTACAAACTCTTTCCCTCCTGCCACTTCTTTGGTGTAGTTTAGCACTAACATAAATTCAAATTTTAATTCTCTTAGGAGCCCCTTGTAAACCCAGAACTATAGAGCTTTCTCAGTTGTATTCAATATAGTGTCTGTTAGGGTTTGGCCTTCCCAGGGAAATGGATAGAAGTGCAGAGACAGTAAGAATTTCATTGCTGGGAAGTGTGAGTGAATTTTAAAGAACTGGAAGCCAGCAGTGAGTTAGCTCTGATCTCCTGGAATCATGGGAACCTGCAGTAACAGGGTATGAAATGTCATTATTATGTTAAATTAGTCTATTAATTCAGCTCAGGATACTATGTCCACTGCATAATATTAAGCACTTAGTTCTGCTCACGCACTCTTTCTTAATGCTCTGGGAACACTGTGTGCCCTATTGAGGAACGTGAAGGACTACATTAGAAATTACTACTGATCTTAACATCAGATCCATATGTCTTAGGAGCCAGTTAGCCTATACAATTCATTGAGAATGTTTCCATCTGTGAATAGTTCCCATTATAATCTAATTGTGCCAAACTAAATGTATTTCTAAAATATTTTCAGAATTTAATATTAATAACAGACATTAAGCCTAATTCAGTGCTATTTCTGGTTTTCCCCTACCTGAGTTTATTTCTCTAGCTATTTTGGAGGAGGGAGATTGTAACATGTGAATAATATGTAATCACAATTTTTAAATTATTTTTCTGGGAACAAAATGCTTGCACAGCAAAAAAAAAAAAAAAAAAAAAAAAAAGCTCAAGTGCTGGTGCTGAAGATAAATATAACGTTTTAGTGACTTTGCAAAGAAAGGAATTAGTCCAGGCAGAAGAGAATCTGATTCATGTCAACTCTCTTTTGCCAGTGCTACTGGTGAAGAACAGTTGTTTACATTGAAGAATAATGTTAATATGAAATCAGTGGATCTGATTAACTGTAAGTATATCTATGATGGAAAAGTATTCCAGTCAGCTGAGCCCATAGGCACTAGAATGAGAACAACAGGGGAAAACAATCTGCTTTGGAGATGGCATCCTACCACTTTGTAAGCATAAGGAACTCACATGGATGACAAAGGCAGCAGGAAGTTAAAAGGGGGCAAGCATTCCTCCTTTCTTCTTGGTTTTTTTTTTGTATTGCCTAGTGTTATACACTTGGTGTTGGAGCAGCTACTGTATGCAGGGATTATAAACCTGGCAAAGGCTGACAGGCCAAAGGAAACCCTTTGTTTTTCCTGATAGCTAGTACCACCTTTTGCAACGACAGACTGCATCTTCTCTTCATCGACCACTTTCTAAGGTACAGGTGTATGACTGCTTACTGAGAGTTCACCTAGTCGTGTGCGGTTATTGTGCCTTTTATCCTAATGGCTGAGGTTATCTGAAATGTGAAATAGTCAGCAAGCTACCTCTAAACTGAGAGATCCTATTGAATCCCAATTTTAATTGCTTCCCTTTTCTCTGGACAAGGTGTTCTTGGAGCAATGTATAGTTGCAATGTAGTTTACAGACTGAGGAGGAGGCTTGGAAAATGGGTCCTTGAACACACCCTTGAATATCTAAACAAGTTACCTTTTAAGTGGCAAAGTACTCATGTGCGTTGCCCCTTACATTAATAATTCCATTCTGTGGCTAAATTCAGTCTTGCTTAATTGTCACTAAGGTTGTGATAAAGGCATTGAGTGACTACAACCACAAAAATGAAGTAAATGTAACTTCTTAGCTTGGAAGAGAATGGAAAACATTCAACATACTATATCAAATATTATCACTTCTTAAATGACTCTGAAAGATACACAAGTAAAATCTGCACCTTGTGTACAACTTCCTTCTTTGGCATTTCTCTGCACTTGCAATGTGTTTTCCAAAATTTTACTGAATGAAGTTACACACAATTTTTCTCAATACTCCTTAGGGCTGACAAACAACCTTCTACTGATATTAATGAACTTTATGAAGTTATGGGCTTGTCTGAGTAAACAGCTCATCTCATATGTTTATTTACACACTTAGGAAATCATATGGATTTGCATCTTTGCATGCAATTCAAGTGGGAGATAGACCAGGTGTGACTTGTGAAGAGCATCACTTAAACGTACATTCAGAATTTCTTAGCTTATCTATTTTGCATTTTCTTTCCATTTGGTAAAAGGAATGCAGAAAGACAAAGGCTAATTTTAACTTACAATTGTTACTGAATAACCCAACATGGAAAGGTTGCAGTGTAGGATGAGCACAGCAGTGATTTTTCAGCTCTGAAACGTGCATGCTGTCGGCAGTGTGACTGTCGGATGAAAACTGTGTATTTGAGAGTACGGTGGCTGTGGTGGTCTCTTATGCCAACACTGAGCTACGACAATGTGAAAATTGGTGCTGGGCTAGGTATAAATATTAGCTTATTGCCTGCCTTGGATTTTAATGCTTGCAGTGTTAGAAGGAAGTACAACTGTGTAATCTTAACAATAAGTTAATGACACTTTTTGTGTGGGAATATAAATCTGCTTATCATTCACGCCCAGCCCCCACTCACACACATTTCCAAAGGCATTCATATGCCTCCTTTGAGAGAACTAATGATACTGTATCAGCTTTTTTCCTATTTAGATATTTATTTCATATTTGCTTGAAGAATCGGGCCAATGTTTTTGAAAGCACATTTAACTATACCATATGCCTACTTAAATCATCCCTATCAAACAAGTTGTAGGATGATGCTCTGGTTCATTCTGTTCTGTTTTCCCTTCCTTCACAATGTGTTTATGTATATTTATCCAATTTGTTCTGTTCCTCTTGCCAAATTGCAGGTTTGAGATCTCAGCTATGCAGGGGCAGCTGTGCTATTGTTGATGTCTTACAAAACAAAGGTCACAGACTGAGCCTGTATCACTAGAACTAATGACAGCTGCATGTTAACCATTATGGTACAGACACAGAATTGATCAGGGTTCATGGATCCTCAGAAGTAGGAATAAATCTTACCTTGCCCTTTGGTAAGCAAGAGCTCAAGTCACATTTTTAAGAACTAATTTTTGTGCAAATTAGCCCCTTGTAAAATATCCTGCTGTTTGTTTAATTTATTGACACAATTTCTTTTTTGGGGGTGGGGGTAGGCGGGAAACAGCCCCATGACAAAAAGCTTAAGTCTGGAAAACAAAATGACAGCCAAATTGGAAGGAGTGATCTCTTCTGCATGTAACTAGCCTTAGCTTTTTTCACTGTTAAGACTGATAAGACTTAACAACTATTCCAACTTAGGAAGCCACTGACCACAGAAAAAGCAGGCTACCACAAGTTGACATTTCCTTCATAAGAAGGTTGTTTCCAAACCTAGCTCAGCAACTCTAAGTAATGAAACAGCAGGGTGGGACTGTTTCAAATGTCCTTTGTTTGCTAGAAGAGATCAATCTGCAAGGCCTGTGAATTCAAAACTCTTTGCCCCTTGGGTGGCCTGACATATTACTCCTCCTTTTCCTGCTGCCTTTCAGACCAGAAGCCAAGAGTCCAAAGTTACTTAAAAGGATTTTTTGAGCTACATGTAGCTTTTGAAGAGGAGGGAATGTAGTGGCTTGAGCAGACTAACAAGATGAGGCACATGTCCACATACACAGCTCTGAGACCATACATCTGGCTTTGAGGCTGCCTATCTAAGGCTAGTTCGCCAGTGTGCTATTAATTATTTAAAAGAGAGCACTGGGGGAACTACCACTGCATCTGTCACTTGCATGCAGGCTGAACCTTCACTCGTTGCAGGGCAGATGTGTTTATTAGAATCATGTACTAACTAGCTACTTAATGGGTTAGAATTCTTAGCCAGAAGTTAATTAGGCAAACATAGTAAACATCAGTCACCTTACAAAGGATCAGTTCTTTAAGACTGCTTTGTCTTCTTTAGAACTTCTATTTCAACCACAGGACAAAGAAGGGGAAAAGTAAAGATTCCATAAAAGAGCTGCAGTACAAAATAGATGTATGGAATTTCATCCTGTGAACGAACTTAAACTGCAATGCTCCAGATGATTGCCTTACTGTGTTCCTCTTAATACTCCAGGAATACTAGCGTATGAGAGAATGCAGGGAGGCTTTTTTTAAGGACCTACAGGTGTTGGAGAAGAGAAGGAAAATAACAATGTAAAAAGTCTTTCTCTGTGTGGTCAAGTCAAACTGCTGCTGTATATATTGTACACACCCCTGAAGACGCAAGTGCTTGTGTGGCATTTTGCCTGCATAATGAACTCCGAAACACTGCTGGCCAATGTAACATGCTTTTGTTCCCCAAGAGATGAAATTCAAAAGTAATGTTTAACTTTCTGGCTCCCAGGTTCATGTCACAAGGACCACTGGATGGAGAAAAGGCATAATATGTTGTATCTTTGTGTTAGGGCAGGGGGAGAATAGTTGGGATCCTTTGTTAGAGGCCTGCCATGACAACCATTTTGTAGAACACCTTTCAGCTGCTCTCAAATGAGAGCAGCTGTCTGGAAATCAAATGAGGTAATTTGCAGGATGGAGCCTATAGTCCATTCATCTTCACTGTCTGTTTGCTTTAATGTGTCCATGTTCTTCCTCTTAAATCTGGTGCAGGTATTAATAAAAATGACACTTAGAGGAAAAAAAAGTCTTGAAGTACCACTTCTACAGTCATGAAAACATCTTTTACTCAAAGCACCTAGAATGAAATATGAAGCACATGCTTCCTCTTTGTGTTGAGAGATAGCTTCTCAAGAAGATGGAAACTGAGGGAAAGAGTGCCACTGAAAGCTTGGGCATGAATTCTTGGGCTTTTGGCTAATTTTAGCTTTCACCTGCATAGCTGCTGTAAAGAATATTCAAGGCCCCTCAAGTAGTGAGCAGTTCTTGGTGCATCCTGTCAACTGCAGTTAATATGTTTTAAGTAGACTCCCACAGTACTGTTTTACTTTCAAGTGTTTGTATGTTAATTTGTAAGAAACACATAGGAAGAAATGCCATGATTTCACAAATCTCCTCCTCCAACTAGAGAGAACTAAAAGCTCTTCTGGACTACAAAACCTTAAGTCCTTGTTGAGAGGTGCTTCCACAGCCATGTTTAACTTGAAGTTTGTGGCTAATTCCCATTGTACTTAACCCTCTGGCCCTGCATGTGATCTACAGCAAAACACAGAGCAGCTAAGAGATTAAGACCACACTACTAAAACCTGGGCCAAAGACAGAAAACTCTTGCCTGCATTCAGGCTATCACAAGATACAGAAACGGTATAAAAAGAGAAGAAAATGAGGCTGTTTTAGCAGTAGTTCAAATAAAAATACAGAGGTGAATGTATTACAAACAGTCAAACACTGACAGTCAGGTAGCATTATTAAACATGACAATTCCTGCTGTAGAAAACTATTTATTTTCTAAAAGTGAAACAGAACAAGAAAAAAAAAAAACGTATGTAGGGAAGTTGTGAAATTTCTTAAGAGCAAGACCCATGGATGCAATAGCTGGTTAAGTTAGTTAATGGAATAGGTTCTTTAAGGCTGAAGGTGCATACATAAAGTAGCACCTTCCTGGTCTTTTTATTCCAAAGAGATAAGGGACAAAATCTGACTTGAAAGATCAGGATTAAAAGGAAATGAACAATAAACCAAAAATATTAAAGTCTAAAGACCTGAGAAACCACATAATGCTGTTAGTGTTTCTGAATTCCCTCTGAGCTGCCATCCCATTCACAAATGAGCACAGAACAAGCAAAGCAGCTGTTGTCAACAGGAAGAACAAAGACTTGAATGACACAGGTTCCTCCAGTGAGAAATCTGGTTAATAGCCAAATAAAAGCATGTCTCAAGGTGGCACTTGTGGCTCAGAAACATGAAGGCATGTGCTTAGTCCTAGAGATCATTTCCCACCATATTTTTTTTCCTAGGATAAAATTTCTTTCTTAGGAGTCTGTCTGAGCTATTTATTCCCCAGTTATATTCAGACTCTTGTAAGGCTTGCTCAATAAGGTTAATATTTCCCTTTGTAAATGCTTATTGGAATGTAGAGATAGGAAGTACATTTAAAGTTACCACTGAACTTGTGCTGCTGCTATGAGCCCTTACTATGAGCAATACATTAAAACAAGATCTGATTATGGCTAACATTATCTCATGCACTGCCATGTGCTTTGTTTCAAGTGAACTGTGTGCTGCAGACTGAACTTAAGTCAGTTACTTTGAATCTGGAGGCAGCTAAGAATTTGGGAATACATGCATTGTAATTTTCCTTCCTACCATTAAAAAAACAATTCCTATGCAGTCTTTGCTCTTTAAGTGCCACTAGCTGTTCATGTTGGACAGAATGCAGGAAGGGATATATGGAAGGTGAAGCCAACATGACTTGAAGAGAGAGCAAATAAGGTAATTAAACAACAGTAGTGCACACTGTACCATCTCTGCCTGCAATCTGATCATAAAGTCAAGGTAACTGCAAGCAAAGTTTCACTTGCACTCAGGTTTATGTTTGGATTTGACCTTTTTGGCTTGGTTATTCCTTACATTTACAAGCCCACAGAGAAAGATACTGACCACCTCTGTTCTAGAGTGCCCCTCAGGTAGAGTCAAGTGCCATTCACAGACAGGCTGTCAAAGTGTTACTCAACTGAGAGATGAAAACCATGTGGTATTTAAATTACAGCAGTGATCCCACTTAACCTGGTGTTTGCTCTTTGGTGCTTTGAAAAGCACAATCAACACAGACTTATAAAAATGTACCAGGTTTTCCTGTACTGATATTCTAAAGAGACAATGGGTCAGTTTTATGACTACAGACACACTTAAAGTAACAGCGAGCTTAAATAAATCTCTGATTCAGTTTGATTCCCTTGAGCTGTGGCAGGACAGCAAATTCAAGCCTGAGCTAAAAAGAGGAACTAATTTCCTCAAATATTTTGCAAGATACTAAAATTATATAGCTTTTAAATGGTCAACGCAGCAGAATATGAGTCAGTTTTAGTAAATCAGCTTTACTGTAACATTATATTTGCCCTCACAGTATGTAAGTTTTCTCTCAAAGTACACAAAGTAAAGCTGGTCAACTTGGGTTTGTCTCCTCATCTTCTTCCTGCAGAGCACACATGGAATCTATCCTTTCCAAATTATTTCAACACTTTCCAATATTATTAATAATGAATAGGTTGCTCATGTAGAAATCTCAATTCTCATTTGCTAGCTAATAGAAGGTCTTTTAAAATCAACTGGTTTTGTAAACAGACTAGGTAATATTGCACTTCACAAGTAGAAGACAAGAAGTTACTTTCAGTGGCACAAGAAACACAGTCATGGTGTCACAACCTAAGGATACCACACCTATCTGCTGTGCTACTGAGAAAAAAAAAACAGGCTTTTGAAAGAATGGTTAAATTATAGCTGGCATTTTCGAGGCTCCTAACAAAATACAGCCAGCAGCTGGAAAGAAAGTTTGAATACACAATGACACAAGTCCAGGAGACCATGGGTTTACCAACCCAACATCTTGAGTACTTTGGCATTTTACTTGTTCCACATGGGTTACTATTGTTCTGCATTTGAAAACTGATAACCTGTCAATCAACAAAAAATGTCTCCAACTAGAAAAATATATGAAACCTGTTAAGTGAGTCTCATTTAACCAAGCTTCAGGTTTAAAAGTCACAAAGCTTACTTTGTCTGGTTGTGTTGCTCTTGATTTCACTAGAAAGAGCACTCCAAAAAGAGCAGACCAGTTGATGCTATATGAGCGACTAATCTTAGCTCCACTACATGAGGCATTACTGGGAGTTATCCAGCAATAGCCTAGGCTGTGCCAATGGAAAGTCAAGAGATCAAGTATGTACATATCTTTCATAGCTGTCAGTCTTCTGCATAGGAAACGGTTTATTTCTGGGCCAAAGTTGTAATTTCATCAATACCAGGTTATGGAAGTGCACTTCACATAGTAACTTCTGAAAAACAAAAATTGTTCTTGTGAACCTGTACAATTTCCTGTGTGTTGTTCATGTGTCGTCCTTAAAAACACTGCCGAGTGCGCTTCCACTTGGACTGTGCTTTAATTTACATCAACACTCCATGTGTTTTGTAGTATTTGGCAGGAAAGGCTGTTTACATACTCTCAGACTGACCATGTGTGGAAAAGCACAGCTTCAGGTCTTGGGGTGCTTAATACTAGGGATCTAATCTGCTGCTGCTCTTCTGTTGTAAGGTAACACCAATGAAATACTTGGCATGGAGAGGAGGGGTTCTTAATGTGACTGATTTACATGGTTCTGATGACAAAATTAGTTCTCTTACAGCTGCACATGATGCTGTTTTGTTTTAGCTCAGACAGCAGTTTGTTGCAGCTGTTTTGTTGTACAATTGGCACACAACTACATGCAGTCTAGCTCAACTGAAAATGGTGTGACTGCACTATGGAATATAAAGGCACATAGGTCTAAAACTCCTGTTACACATTATGGCAAGAACAACAGTTCACATAGCTATGTAAACAGCAATTTGAGTATCAGGATAACATAACAGCATTTTAAACTCATGTCCTTCCTCTGTTCTCCACGTAGTGCTCCTCCTTGCGTGTTTTTCCTGGGTTGCAGCAAAGCAGCACTTGCTGCTGCACAGAGGCTATGATGCAGCTCCTCTGCTAGGATTCACCCCACTCTTCTACTGGGATTAATCACTGACCTTTTTTTCTTCGGCTACTTTCTAACTTTTCTCCTCATGGTTGAAATTTAATGCACAAAACAGATGTATATTTATGGTTTTGCTATCAGTCTCAAAGTGCAAGTGAGGTGGTTGACTGCTGCTCAACTCAAAGGTAACTACTGAAAACCTTAAAATAATAAGAATTGTCATAGAAAAATGACAATGCATAGCTGTAACAAACTGCTGTGCTTCCTACTCAGTCTCACCCTAAACAATTCTCTGGAAAGAACTACCTCCAAAACAGGGAGAAAGCCAACAGCCTGTAAGCCTTCACCCTCCTACAGAGCCGAGATCTGACAAGCAGTTTCCTGATTTCTGGTTAGCTTAGAATTTCACCAACCTGAACAATGAAATTGAAGTGATCTTAAAAGCCTAGGGCATTTAAGAGGAGGAGAGAGAGATTAGTTCTCAAAGGGCCAGAAGTAATATGCAGCCATGGCCACTGACACTTAGAAGAAGGCTGGAACTGCAGTTTAGCCACAGTGCTGTTATGAGATTGCTGCTGCTGTTAAATTAGTGCCTTGTTTTATCATTACATGTTGAGCACTAGTATGCATCTTGACACATAATTTTAATAATAGCTTGTAAGTGTCAGTGATAATGTAATCTATGTAACAATGAGCCTAAAGATTATCCAGAAGAGAGCATATTATGCCCTGTTAAAACAGCTAATCTGCATAAAACTTATGACAAGCCAGACCTTTTCAGTGTTTAATAAACTGGCTGAATATTCATTTTTAAGACACTGTCCAAATTGGTTTGGTCACAGATGACTATTTAAAGCCCATTCGAAAGCTGGAAAATACACTAGGGAAATAACACAAGGGGGGCGGGGGAGAATGCAACAACAAACCACCTTCATAAAAACAACAAAAGACGGCCTATAGACAAAACCCTTCACGATAAACGTCAGGAATAATAGGTCCAAATCTAGCAAAACGTAGCACAATGTTTGTTTCAAGTACTTACTGGCCGCTTTTGTATAGGATTGGTGCAGGGCAGAGCAAAAAGTCCGATTCCACCGTTTTTGGTTTTTCATCTGAAAAAAAAACAAATCACATGAGCTTAATATGCTGTGTTGCCTAACTGAGAAGCTGATGTGTGAACATGCTATGAACTGCCTTCCCTTCTCACAGTATGCTGGTTTGGTAGTGTCTGGAACTTGCAAGCAAGGCAAGCTCAGGTCAGGGAATAAATCTCCTGCTTTTTCAAAGCTGCTCCTTGGACATAGAAACCCAGAGCTGACTTTAAATGTGAGTGTGAACCTACATTACAGTGCTTACTTTATTTTACTCAAGTCAGTTTATGCTTGTCCAGAGAGAAAATTTCCCAGAATTGAGACCATTTTTGCCAAGAGTGAGAACACTATTACAAGTTTCCTAATTGCTGGAAAATTGTTGGTTTCTAATTAGCTCCAACCCTGGGCACTGCATTCAAGGACTGTTTTATCAGTTGTGATTGGAGTGTCTGTTTCTCCAGTGTTTCTCATGCTTTTGAGTCTCTTATCTGTTTGCAAATGGGTTACAAAGCTCTTTTACCTCATGCATTTGGTAAACTGGGAGAAATTCTGCTCTTATGTGCAGAACCCTCCTCTCAAACTTCCCCACAGCAAGACTTTTAATTTCTGTACTGGAGATGCTCCTGCAAGCATGGACTATTTCCTGATTTAGAGGTGAGAGC
Source organism: Urocolius indicus (assembly GCA_013401255.1). Taxonomy (NCBI): domain Eukaryota; kingdom Metazoa; phylum Chordata; class Aves; order Coliiformes; family Coliidae; genus Urocolius; species Urocolius indicus. Next base: position 99,624 of record WBNH01007554.1, read on the forward strand.
ACATAAATGATCTGCCAGATAAACTTGGAGATGACACTGTCCTGCATTTAGGGAACAGGCAGACGAACAAGTAGTTCAGGGGCAGCTAAAGGAGGAGCTGTTAGCATAAATGAGCTTTTCTTATGTGCTATAATCTGCACTGACTGCTTGGCCTAGATTTTGGGCTAGTTGTGAGGTGGGGAAGAGAGATTAGCACATTGCCATATGTTTTTTTCTTAATGGTATGTTTCATAGATTATTTTTCTATCCCACGGCTACATTTGGCAGGTTTCCTTTGTAGCATTTGGTAATGGTTCTTTATAAATGCAAAATGAGAAAGATGCCAAATGCATCTTTTAAAACCAGAACAACTGACAAAATAACGGTTTGCTCTGAGGCTGGTCCCAAAGCAGAGCCCAGGCTATCAGTAAGGGGAACTCTAACATGAAAGTACATCATCACACAAGTACCCTCTGTCATGCCCTCAAATGGGGAAGGTTCTGCCAAGAGAATGACAGTTTGTTGTACAGAAGAATGCAATGACACAGAAAAAATTTCCTTTTCTTGGGGCCGTCTCCTTCCTCCTGCTACTGCTCAAAGAGCCCTTCCTAATTTTTCATCCATTTGAGCTCCACTGGTCTCATTTAGTTTTTCTCTGAGATAAAAACACTTAGAGCCCAGCATAGGCTGTCGACAATGAGCTTGTGTATCAAGGGAAGGATCACAATGAATTTCCCAATTTCCTACTCCCCAAACATGTGCTGTTGTCCATTGCTGAAGATGAGAACCTGGGTGGGTTGTAGCAGGCCTCTGGCAAGACCCCATAGAGCAGATTGTGTTTTTACTGTGCAACATACAATAAATACATTAGTATGCCATTCTCCTCCCCTCGCACCCGCTTCTGAAGCCAAGGGAAAAAAGTCAGCCCAGAGATCTAGCTCGAAATTCTCACATCAGATGCTAGTGAGTATTTGGGGGCTTCATTCTGTCCAAGTATAGTTATTTCTACCGTGGCAAAGCAGACATACACATGCTGTACAGCTATAAAAGACTGAACAATCAGAGAGCTGGAGAAACCAGAATCAGAAAACACTTTGAAAGAAGGCAACAAGCTTCAGACATTGTTCAGTGGCATGTGTCTAAGCTGTTAAAAGGCTTTCTAGGTAATCTATTCCAGGCCTGAGAAAAGTTTACAGTGAGAACCATTCTCCTAATACAACACCTAGATCTGCTGCAGAACCTGAAACTTGTTGCCTCTTCTTCTGTCTAAGGATTGATAGAGACCAGATTATTCTTCTCATCCTTGCAGCAGCCCATACTTAACAACTACTTTGGCCATTCCTCATTTCCTGTAGATGTAACAAACTGAACCTTTCTGTCCTTTAAAGCTTGTGTTCTGGACTTCTGTCCATCCTTGCCAGCTTCTTCTGGACACCTTCCACAGTGGTTTGGATCCCTGACATGTAGTACGGCGCACATAAAAATCCAAGTTCCTAGAGACTACAGTTGGCAGCACAGCACTGAATCCAAACAGCACCACAACCTACCCATCATTACGCACTGTAAGCCAATTTGGTGTATGCTGCTAGAATTGCTACTTTGAGCATGATAGTACTATCTGCTGGCAGGACAATATATTGGTGATGCTTAAAGAGAGATTTAGCTATTTTCTGTAACTTTTGTATTCCATAGGTCCTTATCTCCAACATCTCTTAATGTACTCCATCAGAACATCTTGAATGGTATGAATGCCATGACAAACATAGCCATATTGGTGCAAGCCTCAAAACACTCACAGGAAGAAGGTATCTGCTATTGTTTTAACTTTGCAAATGGACAGACTAGGGTATAGAGAAGTGACTGCTAGTGGTAAAGAACAAGTCAGGAGCAAAGCAGGAATAGAACTGAGGAGTCCTGATGACTTGCAAACCAGACAATTCAATTGAAACTGCAGTTCTAATGACCTTCAGGTCATGTAACTTGATGTCTTGACTATTTACCCTAGAGAGTGTGAAATTACTTTTATTCACTTGGAACTCAACTAGTCTGTTTCCCCCTTCTGCAACTAAGAAAGGTACACCATGATAATAAATACACGACTGCAGAAATAACAACGCCAAATAATTTCCAAATTCTAGCTCTACAATGATAATTAAGGTAACAAATTTAAAACAGCAAGCTATAGGTTAGTGTAAGAAACAAAGATAACAAATTTTAAGTGAAACTGAATGGAAATTGGTATGAGCAGATTTTATTTACACAAGCTGCCTTTATCCAAGAGTACCGTGCTGCTCTGGTTTTCTTCCAAAACATTTTACATATTGAAGAGGCATGAGTAATTTCCAGCCCATTCAAGTATATATGATGTCCAGAGTAAGGAAGATAATAAGCTGGAAACACATGTTCAATTCAGTAGGAATTTAAAACAGGCTAATATAAAAATCAGACAGTAGGATTTTTTTTTTAATACAGGTCCATTTTTTTGTAATTTTTCCAGTCTGGCTTGCTTGTAAGGGATACTGCTTAGAGCGAGAAGTTGGATGTACTTATACTCGCCATTCACTTCAGTTTCCAGATAGAAAAAGTGGCAAAGCTTCCACTAATGGCATATTTTCCATCATCATCTACCTTGTGCCAGTTCAGGGAAAAGTGCAGCACAAGGAGAGTAATACAGATTGCAGAATGACTTTTCTTCCGCTCTGCTGCAAATTAATGCACTGAGCAAAAGAAGACCAAGTCCTCAGTATTTTGCTGCAAATTAAACTCTCCAGGCGGATACTTAATCAGATACCAAAATTAACCTACATTACCTCTCAATTACTTTTAGACCTTTTCTAACTTCTGCAGCCATCCACTCCCAAAGTTTTCCCCAATTACAGCTATTTGACAAAGGAATAACTAAGGATTGTAACCAATGGTGACTAAATACTTTTTTTTCAAACCCATGATTTACAGCTAATGGCAATTGGATAGCAAGTTCCAGCCACTAAGCAAGATGTGATATAACTTGCATCCTCTTACTAATTCTCAGAGCTTTCCTGGTTTTCTCCTCTTGGATACTATTTTTTTTTTTTAATTAAACGAGGAAATGAGAAGCAAAATAAATTGCTTTTTGGAAAATATAAAGGCAGATAATCTCAGACTTCAATACTTACGAATTGTAGTTCCGTTCACTTGATAGGTACAAGTAACACTATCAGTTTTCCCACCAAGAGTTAAGCCACTTCCTCTAAGTACAACTTGAAACTCCTCTGCAGAGAAAAGCAAAAAACCTCAATCACCATTCCAACTTCTGCAATAAGTTTGACAAGGAGAATTTCAATATAGCCTGCAATAAATGCAGCACAACATAGTAATGCTTCAAATTCAAAAAGTCTCCTTTTTAATTGGCCCCAGTACTGCATTCTTCAGTTACATCAGCAGAGGTAAAATGAAGATTCTTTCCCAAATCTTTATCATTGAAGCAGCCCTATTAAAATGGAAGTTGATTCAGACTGTCAATAGGATCTGGGGCTCAATTGCACTGCAAGAAAGCTTCTCAGCCAAGGCCTTCTAACAAGAAGACTCCCCAAACCTGGATCAGGTCCACTTAAAGAGTGCCAGATGAAGAAAATATTTCTCCTTAGTGCTATTTCACTGGCAGATGCATAAGGGCCACGCTATTTATGAATTGTGCAGATGAGGAATCAAAATGGTTTGTTTACCAAAGCTGCTGATTTCATTGAGTTGATATATGTTTTTACAGAAACATCAAAAAAGGGGATTTTGCAGCTACCTTATTTTGATTGGTCTCAAACTCTGTGAATTGTGAAACTCAGAAAGGCAACAAGCCCTTAAAATTTTGTGCAACTCTTCTACTTAATAAATGTATTATCGCTTGCTGCACAAAAGCCAAATGCTTTACTGCTTACACTCCCCAGATTTGGGGCAGGGCACTAGAAATACTGTTATGTATTTATACAAACACAGGTTATCAGGTTTCCCAAAACTCAACTTGGTGAACATGGGTAAAACAGCATGTGTCACAGAGTACTGTTGCTTTGAATACAAGCACAAATGCAGAGAGGCAGATAAATGGGTCTCAAATTTTTTACATGCATTACCTAAATTATGAAAGTGAGCTCCTTGAAGACAGCTCTTCTGAGGAAAAAAATAAGAGAGAGCTCACCTATCTTAAACTCCTTGAGGTTTTTCTTTGGATAGAGATGTTTTTTCTCTAGAGACCTTTTACTCTAGACTCCCAAAGGAGTTATCCTTTGGGTAAAATAAGGAAATTGCAGTCCTATAGTAATCGAGTAGTATTTTAGAATTATACAAACTTACCTCCCACACAGACACTGGATGGCTCCAGATATAAAATCTCAGTGCATGATTGCTTCAAAACCTGTATCAAAGGAGGAAGGTAAACGTAAGTAGGTTTCAGAGTGCTATTTCAGTGAGAAACTTTAAAAAAAAAAAAAAAAAAAAAAAAGCTTGTCCCTGAAAGATACACATGCACAACTACAGGTTGCGTTTGAGTAAGTCTGACTTTGTAGGATGTGGCCTTGACTATGTAAAAGTTTTACATGCCTCCACAGTCAAGTCTCCCAAAAGTTCATAAGACTTCAGTTAGTTTGTTAAATCTGGGACAGTCTTCAAAATATAATCATGTCTGATTTTGGTCTTTGCATTTTAGTCCAGATCCCTAACCTAATTTTCCACGAACTCTAATCCTAATGCTAAAGCCAAAAAATATTCACAAGGAGCCTGATCCAAAACCTAATCCAGTCAAAAGCAGTCTTCCAACAATCTGTGGTTCAAGCCAAGTGCACATTATTCCAAATGCTGGCATCCTGCCCTATGTAAGCAGAGCAAGAATGCAGAGTGTTCTTGATTGCACTGCCTTCTGTTGGATGGGGTTTTTTGACTGCTGTAACAGTCAGCCTACTTGGATTCTCTAACCTGTCAGGAATATTCTTGCAAATGTCTGGGACAAAACAGTACTTCTGCAGGTGACTTGGAAACACAAGGGATGGGACATAAGAGGAGGAACTAGACATCTTAGGGTGATTTGTACTTACATGTGTCTCAGACACTACCCCTGGTTCCAGCTAAGTCACATTTTATCCTCGACACATACATCAAGTGATCGAGTTAGCCATGGTCACTTAAGCAGAGGTATAAATAACACCAAGGTGTTGTTTTACTGCAAACCACTTCACTTTCCATTAAAAAACAGTGTATCTTGTAAGGAATGGGTCAAACTTGTATAAGTGCAACTACTGGCAGAATCTAACCATGAAGCCCAGAACTTCCTGCTGCCAGGATCTCAGTTCCATGGCAGGGCCCTGTCTCTTACATATTACTGTTTTCCAGGTTACAGAAATGTTAATCCCTCTCTCTAAGCAGGTAATGGGATTTCTACTAACTCAGGGGGAATGTGTCTCTTGAAGTTTGTAGGGCTAAATGTACACCAAAAAAATCCACAATTTAACTGCCTCCTACCTCTATATGATAATGTGCGGATTTTTTTTTTCCAATGGTTTTTAATTTTCCTCTCAGTAAACTTTCATGATGTCTTTACACAGCTTTCCCTGTAATATGGGGTCTATTTTTAGCAGGATACAATGCTTCATGGAATCAATTCAGGTCCTTGTAATCACATGCACAGTAGAAAGTCCTGTTACTATCTCCTCTACCTCCATTTGCCAAAACTGTGACACCTCCTGAGCTAGCCTAACTCTTTCTGTAAATGTATCTGTCTTAGCTTCTTTTTGCCTCCTTGAAATATAGCTCTTTTCCTCCATCTATTCTATTTGCTAGTCACTTCTGTTGTTACACGTCCAGGCCCAGTAGAAACAATAACAGCAAAAAGCACACCAAGCTTGAAGAAAAAGAATAGCCTGCCTCATTTAACACTTTGCATATTGCCTGTCTCTCCAGAAACTGCTGTGCTTCAAAACTCATTTATAAGCATTAAGTAGTATTTAAAAGAAGAGATCTTGCAGGTGCATATATTTGGATGAGACAAAGCAGTAGAGAACCTAGGAAAGAATGTAGATTGAGATTCAGTTCAAGTCCGTCAGTTTATATTAGGCGAGGATCTCATTTCACTTCCAAAAAAGGACTTGGCTTTTTGATTGCTACTTCAGAGTAGACAGAGGAAGTGTTACATGGCTTATCTTAGGGGGGGAATTATTTTGTGCAAAAGGAAATATGGACAGAATAAAGCATTCTACTCTTAATGTAAATGTAAAAAATACATTGTTTTTTCTTCCTCTGAAGAGCCAGGGTCAGATTAACAGTCTGTCTTAATGGGACTATAGACTTGGTTTACTACAAAGTACAGATCTCACAGTTGGCAGTATCAAAGCCCACTGAATTCATGTATTTTTTTTAGAGTAGGATTATATTGACAGGGAAAATACTCCTATCCATACTTGCCTACTGTCTGATGAAGCAGCATCACATTACGAATTGGGGGGTAGGAAGCAGGGAAGACAATGCCAGACATAATCTGTCTTTTCTTAGAAAGCATTATTTCTGAAATTGCACTGTATCTCAGTGATTTTTCTAACACTGCATTTCCAAATGCAATACAAAACAGGAAAAGAACCTACTTGGACATACTTAATGCTCTTTGGTTTTAAGAATAAACTGGGAGGAACAGCCCCAAGTGAGATGAAATATGGCCTACATTAAATGGTGACAATTCATGAACAAAACTGAATTTCAACACAGGGTTGCCAATACACTGATTTCCTGCACAGCAGCAGGAAATGTAGGGATGCTGCTCTTGACATAAACCAGGAAACACTAGGTTTTAATACTGTTTCTCAAAATAAACAATTGCTTGACATGAATTTTCATTATTTTAGTTACTGCTGATCATCCCTTGGCTTGAGAAAATTGTACTCTTCAGAGATCCTCAATCTCTTTGCAAGAATGGTGGCTTAAGACTGTCATGTTTCACTCAAAGAAAGATTACATTAGGAAAAACTGTGAAAACACTAACATTTGTTTTTGGAAGTTCAACTAGTTGGTTTTGTCCTTTAAAAAGCTTCTCGATAGTCAATGCTTAAAAAAAACCCAAACAAATTATAATGGTATAGAAATCTCCCTTGTCCATGAAAATCCCTCCTTTGAACAAGAATCATAAAGTAATCTTAAAGTCATAAAGTAAGCAGAAGTAGAAGAAATCTTGTAAAGAATTGACTGGAATCAGGTGAAACCAATATAAAAACCTACAGACAGCTCTTTGCTCAACTTTTACACTCTGGATTCTTCTCAGGACTTCCTCTAAGCAACATAGAAACAATATGGAGAACTGAGTAAAATCAGAGCATTCATGCAAAGGGTAAAATCCCATTCACCATACCAAAAACAATCAGTTGGAATGGTTTGGCTCACAAGATATGGTAAGTAGCATTTAGCTGTCACAATGGAAAACCTGAAAGTATTTTTGGAGACAGCAATCACCAATTGTTCTTTCACATGTGGGAGAGAAAAACATATTTTTGCATCTTCCAAAGATGCATAGAAACTTGTGGCCTTTCTCTTCTCTTGCTTTGGCTCATACTCTTTTTCTATCTGTTCTAATCTCTTTTTCTCAGTCCTTCCATGCAATCTGTTCCTTCAAGCTAGCACACTGCACTCCAATAAAGAGCAGCTCTCCTTTCTTTATGAGGAATTATGTGAAGGTGTCTTACCCATTTCACCTTATGATCCATGTTCATAATATTCCTTCATGTCTCTAGATGGGGGTGGTTTCCACTTCACCCTTTCTAGTGCCTCTGTGGAATGATCTTTCAACAACAGCTGAAGAGGGATTTTTCCAAGGAATGTGTTGTCAAGGTCCCCCTTTGCAAGAGAGGCAAGCATGGAGCTTCCAAGCACAGACAAGAGCTGGTATTCTTGCCACTTCTGCAGCCCAAGAGGAGGGACATGACCAGTCTCCGTACCAGCTTTTAATGTAGCAGGTTTTTTACAATTTAACAACAGGAAAGTACCAACCAGAGCATGTGTATCATTTCACTTCCCTTCACCCCCTCCACCTCAATGTTTTTAAAAATGTGTAAGTAACAACAAACTATCTTGCAGTGGAAACATGAGCTGCAAAGCCAACCAGATGGAAATGAACTCTTAGAAAAATCTGTACTACACCCCTCTTTCACAGTTCAGGATGATCCAAGCAATGATCTGGCATTGCAAATTCCTTGTTTAGTTATCTACACCCCACAGGAAAAGCTGCAGTATATGGCCATCCTTGGATAGCATAATTAAATACAAAATAAATTCCAATAAGACTATAAATTGCCTTAGTTTAACATCATGCAGGTGGAGATTCAGATAGTTGATGTCATTCATTTCATTTCCAGAGCTCAACACCAGATACAGGGTCCAGATACAGCCTCCTCCTGGGCCTGCAAAGGCTTTCCCTCTAGTCATGTTCGAGAAAGAAACAATTCCCCACAAACCAAAGTGCAAACCAGAGCTGAAACCTGTCAGCCTGGCTCCTGTCACCTCACAGCTTCAGAAATGGAGAACTGTGGAGGAACTACAGAGAGGTTCCTCCAAGTCTGAGGCAGAAGTGTGCTATTTGGAGCTGCTTACAGCTAGAAACAGGCAGAAGCTAATCCAAGCAGAGAGGATCACAAGGGAATCATAGCTGTGAGCTTGCCATTTTAACATTTGAGAGGAAGCATATGTAACAGCTAGAAAAACAGTTTTGCTCTTCAAGGTAGTCAGTCTTTTGTACTCAAAGAAAAGAAGACCTGAAATTCAAGCCCCAATCATCCTCTTGTTCCACAACAGCAGCAACAAAACAACAGACTGCTGAGGAAACCCTGTTCTATAGCTAGTCTCTATACAGAATTTGTTCTATCACTGCCACATTGCAGCAGTGGTAGACAGGCATCTAAGATTAGAAAATGTTGTTACGGTGTTTTCTACAAACAGTTATTACAGCAGCTATCTCAATAACATGTGTCATGAACACAGCCTAGGCTCACTGAATACTGCCCAGCACAGCTTTGGAAGGTTGGCCAAAGGCAGGGAAACCTCTAAAACCTTGTCTTATGGCTATTAAGTTAATGGAAACTATGGTTTCTATAGCACTTCTCAGTAATACAAGTTGTTAATTTCACAGTTCTTCCAAGAGCAGGAGTTATTAGAATAAAGGAAAGGCGATATCCCATGGGCACTAAAAAGCAAATTCATCCCTGACAGAAACTCACCAACATGTACTGGGATTTTATTTGCCCAAAAAGGCTATTCTTTTGAGAACAAGTCAGTTGCAGTTCAGCTGCTGGACTGTCCAATTCTATCTATAAGCCAGCTATTGCACACCTTATCAGCACCTCTGCATACCTTTAAAGCATCTGAATATTCTGTTCAATACGGTGGTATGAGGTCCCAGCTTACTGTTCAAGATGTCCCTTGCTGGATCAAAGCTTTTATATCTCATTCAAACAATTAGATTCAGCTTCCTTTCCTCAACAATCCTGTACATTCTGGCATTGTGCACAGCTCTCGGAGGCTCTGTCCTTCACAGGAGTCTCTGTGTGCTCTGCTCTTATTATCAGCATCAAGCACTTTCCATCAGACCAATAACAACAGCAAAGCACACAGCAATTGGAATGAGAACCATTTAGTTCCTGAACCAGCAGTTGGTTCTCAGATTTTCTGTAGTCCTGCATTGTTCAATTGTCGTCTACCTCAAGCTATTTGAGAGGACTGCAAACCACAGACACAGTCATGTGTTCAATGTAAGTGTAATCTTCCTCTGGCAGAAAGAAGTACATATGTAATTTTTTTTTTTTAAGCAGCAGTTTGGGACTGCTTTTCACCAGATTTTCACAACCTGGTTGTTAATCAGTACTTAAAATCCTTATCAATTCTTATCAGTGGCACGGATTTCTATACACTTCCCACTAGAAGGTTCCTGAAGGCTTGCATAAACTTCACAGCCCACTTACTAAATAGCATTTTTATTTAGCACTTTCCGGATTTTTGTCATTAATGAAACATTTAATTCAATTAGAGATGTTTTAAAGAAACACTGTCAGTTTCTGACCTGTAGGTGTCTGAACTGAAAAACAGAATCATATTTCATTAGATTTAAGTTGCAGAAACAACACACACAAATAATTACATTAGCATATAAAAGGCAGGCATGCCTGCAAAAAATTGCAAGAACACAGCCAAATAACAAGATGAAACAATGCTCACTAGTGCTTATAATCTTTGCAAATTTCACCTGTTTATAACTTTTACTTTGTCATAGATCTTGCCTCTGCTTTATGCAAACATTTCTTCTAGTACCTCTTTATCTTGTCACAGACAGGGCCCACCTCTGCTTTGACTCACTCTTCACCCTTGCTACTGCCTCGCCTCTTTTAAGCTCTCAGAATTTAAATAGTAAAGCTGTACAGCTCCTGCAGCTTTTTAAGTATTTTGACTACCATACACTCAGAACATACTGTTGAACAGAGCTGTACCATGTGGTACAGTGTTACACACAGGCTAAAACAACAATTTTCCCTTCCAGCACTTTAATGAATTTCACATTCCAAGAAATTGTGAGAACAATGCAATAGTAACGAGCCATGAGCAACCCAACTGTACATTGACAATTAATAAAATACGCTAAGTGGCAATTTATTTCACAGCACCATTCGATTTTGCTTAGCCCCAGTACGCAGTTCAAAAGTTTTTGGCAGCAATCAGCACCGTAAATCATAACTCGCATGGCATCTGTTCCTCCTCAGAACTGTGAGCTGAGTTCAGGATTTGGGGCAGGTTGTCAGCACAGCTGGACTGTATTCCTTATTGAACCACCACCACAATTATTAAGTCTACAGTTTTGAAACTAGAAAATGATGTATGGGCGGCTAAAGTGTTTGCTTGCCAGTGAAAAGATCAGTATAACCATGACCTGGTGGAGGAAGAGAGCTCTTCAACAAATTTTCATCGGACTTGACTGACATGCTAATAATTTTGCACAACTAAGGGTTTCCAGAGTCACCAGAGGCCTTTTCTCAGAACAGTTTAATTGCAAACACACATATCTTCCTTTATATCACTGCTCATTGGAGCCCGAACCCATATCAGGCCGGCTTAACTTTACAGGGGAAGGTAATATGGTTTTGTGAACAAAAGTGTTGTACAGTAACACAACAAATGCATCTAACTTGTTATTTCCAGAACAAAGTTTTAAAGAGGAAAAAATGCTCACTTTTAAAAAATAATCTTATTTGTTATGCTCATGTTTCTCAAGAAGTGCAAAATATGTTGACAGTGCAATATAATCACTTCCATGGTCCACATGCAAAAATCTATTTACAGCAGTACTGGTTCCTGTGCACTGCGCTCTGAGCTTGCACCTGGAGCACTGCCTGTTTGTGTGCTGCCAGCCAGTCATGTGCACACTCACCGCAAAATATGTGCTGCACAACTCAGAAAGATGGCAGAACCACGCTAAAATAACCTTCAGTGCTTGTTTAACAGAACCCTCATTTTTCTGCAGAGATTTCCACCCCCTTTTCTTTCCTCTCTCCCTTCCAAATGTGAGGTTCACCATTTTCTCTAGGGATGATATAAACACAACTAGTGAGTAAAACATAACCAACCATGAGGAAAGCTGGTCTAGGAACTATGGTAAACTGCAGACATAATTTAAACTAGAGAAGCTATATTCATAGTGTGACATGCTGAGAGGATGTGCTTTTCCTCATGTGCTGTGCCAAGTGCATGAAACCTGCATCACAAAGAGTCTTTAGCTCTGCCTTTAATCCTAGATATAGTGGTAAACACACTCACGTTAGCTACTCACAACCTTGTAATGGTTACTGCAAAACAGATACTAATTTGAAAAAATGTACTGAGAGAAGCAGGGCAGGATGGAAGATGGCACACAACACAGCTCACTAGAAAAACTGTGTCTAAGAGGACCCTGATAACACAGGAGCTTTTAAAACTACCTTCAGCATTACTAGTCTCAGATGGATCTGTGCATATAAGCAAAGCCTCTTGATTGTCAGCTGTAATACTCGGTTCTGTAGGCTGTTTCCTGATTAGGCATTGCCTATACTTCTTGGCTCCTGCTAAGAACTCATCAGGGAGCGTCACACACCTGTACAACTGGAGCTTGAGGAGCAGCTATTAATTGGTAGGATGGACCAGAGCAGCTTGTGTGGGTGTAGCAGCATGTCTAGGAGGTTTAGAAACTCTGCTTTTGAGCTACATTAAGCTGTTCAAGCCTGTGGAATAATGCTCCAGAGTTAGTCCTTTCTTTGGTAAGTTAATACTTTCTTGAGCTTCATCTCAGCTTGGAGCTGTAAGGCTTCTCAGAAGCATGTGTAATGAAAACAGTGTTACACTATTGTTTCGTTTAGTCATTCTGAGCTAGGTTAGTCTAGCAGCCTGTCTAGCCAGAGGGAGCCAATTAGAACCTAGCAAAACTGAGTTCACATAGGTGCTTAGTTTTGTGCCCATTGCTTGAATTAGGACTGGGCATAACCCATATTTCCATGTGGTATTATTTTTCTATGAGTCATTTAGAAGTACTGCTGTCAGCTTTCTTCCTTTTTTTTTTCTCTTTTGTAATTTCAAACTATTTTTTTCCCACTACTGCTGAGATGGTAAAAAGGAAATGAGAGTAAAGCAGGAGGTACTTAATTGGTGTAATGGACTCATTTTCTATTTTTGTGCTAGATAATGAATTCCTGTTTGACTGTTGATCAGTGTTTTTCATAGTGAATTCATTCGTTTGCAGCAGGTATAAGTGAACATGTGTGAAAACAGTGTGCTGAATACACTTAACAGCATGTAAAAGTGAACATTTGTGAAAACAGAGCGGTGAAAACCTTTAGCTGTATGTATTCCAGTATCATTACAGGTTTCTCTCATTCATTACTTAGGGTTTTTTTTAATCTAAAGGGGAGTTAGGCCCCCTTAAATTGTGGTGGTCAGGCTTTCAAGATCAAGATCTGGAGTAGGTTACAAGACAAAATGAATACAAGCAGAGGCCTTTGTTTCAGTGATTACAGTTCAGTAACCATCATAAGTGGGATCTTTAAGTTAGAAGCACCTTCACAGCACACCTGTCTCTGGACAACACAGCTTCTCCATACAGCAACTACTGGTTAAACCCCCTGAAGTTAACTGCTTATTTGCAAAGTGAAATCTTATGTTATTTGAGATAGCAACATGGATCTTGTGATACTATAACCTCAATTTAATGGGAAAAGAGTATTAAAACAAAACAAACCCAAAACATGGGATATGTATGCAAAATGAAATTCCCTACTATGGCTACCGGTCAGTCCCACTTCACCTGTCTCCATTGCATTAAAGCAAGCCCTACCATTTTTTTTCGCACCAGTGCTAGTGTATATGGAAAACTGAAGCACCTCACGGTAGACATAAGACAATCCATTCAAGAAAATCTGGAATGAACACAGGCTTTCACAGGAAATCAGCATTTTTATGCTTCTCTCCAAAAAAGTCACGGTAGAGGAACACAGCAGTTACTGCCTAATAGGATCTACTTCTATCTGCTGCCAAACATCTGTGCTCTCAACTACAACTTGCTGCCAGTTTCAGCCTACTTCCTGGTACTGCTCAGCAATGCCTTAGACAAAGAGCAAAGGTAAAGGAGGTGGGGGGAAGGTTTCTATCATATCCCTCCATCTAAATGAAAAAACCCTGAGATGTTTGGTCTTGTATAAAATAACCATGAGACAGACCTACTGCAGTGTCAGGTTAGTGAGAATATGTTAATTACACACGGTCTAAGCAGTGCTATCACTGAGTAAACCTAATGTAGATGATAAAGCTGTGGGCTGTAGGAGATTCATACTTCAACAGCATCAGAACCTATACCCTCAAATTGCTAAAAACAACCCTAAACCCCTTACTTATCAAGTAAGACAACTTGTTACTTTGCATAACAAGTTGCTCCTTCTATTGATTAGTAAGGAAGATCTCCATTGAAAGAAGGAAACATTAGACTTCATCTGGACTTGAGAGTGCTTCATTTTAACCAAGTTTTACAGCATTGCTTATGTAACATAACTGATGGCCATGCAGGGATAGCTGACAAATCAAATCCAAGTCACGAGGCACATGCATGCTCACACAAACTGAAACCATGTCAGTTATGTTGCTGGCTTATCAAGCTCTCTGTTCTCCAGGAGAACATTATATGGTTTGTAATATGTCAGAGAATGTCAAATTAAGGGCTGCACAGCAGTGAAGAGTAGAGTAGAAAGCATTCTATTCCAGGCCATTGATTCCTTTTAACAACTACATGCAGTAATTCCCAAAACTATCTACTCGGTCTCAGTCACATGGAAAACATAGCACAACGTTAGCTCTGAACCTTGCACCCAGTGCAGCTTGAATATTAGACCATCCAAGGGGATTGAAAATGACTGATATAATCAGAATAATTCTTTTAATGATAACTTGTTGCATTTCTCCTCCCCCTCGCTTTAAATGTTTAATAGTTTGCTTCCTGGATTCCCGGTGCAGAAACTGAGCATATTTTCTTCCTACAGGAAATGATCTAATTAAGTTGATGTATAATTGATAATGAACCGTTTAAGCTGATTTTGCTCTTGAAAAATCTTAACAGTACGCAGTCGGCTGGCTGACCCTCCTCCCTTCATCTGCAGCTGAGGGAAATCATTGAAGGAAAAATGGGGGAGCAGATTCAACATACTCTTAGCAAGATAGACTAGAGAGGCTTTTTGGCTCTAGGGAGCTGAGCTGCCTTCAGGGCACAAGTATTGACTACTTGAAAATAACAGTCCCTGTAGTCCACTGTGACACAAGCAGTGTAGACAGATGAGGCTCAGTAAACATTCACCACTATTTTTAACCTTGGAGCACTAATTGTTGCATTGGACTATTTCCCACTCTTTGTAAATATGAGTTCTGTTGATTTGTTGTCTTACAGCAGGTAACGTTGGGAGATGCTGATTGATTTGTGCAAGTTGAATAATTCAGTAACGCCCCAGTACAAAAGCCAGGTCAGATTAAGGAGGTGCTGCTGGTACCATGGCTAGTGCAGAAGGCATTAGATAGATAGCAAGAGGCTGGAGCACATTTTTATGAAGTAATTTCAGTAAGTTTTACAAACCTAAAGGCTAAAGCTGTTCTTCACACAAAACAGCTCTTGCTCACCTCAACGTAACTGAGTGCCACTTGGTCCACTTTGTTCTTTTCCCCACTCTGGCACCAGCTCACTGTCCAGTGTGGGTCACTTAGCTCTCTTCCTTGTGCCTCACTCTCCTTGTTGACCTTTTCATTGGACTCTAAGGTGTGCAAGTCTACTATTCAAGTCTTGTCAGCAACCTGTGTGGGCCCTCTCTGTTGAGGCACTAGGGTACAATGACTGTTGCCACATCGAAGATGAGAAAGGATTTGGCGGGTGTTGAGAGCTGTTGAGTGTGCCACTGCCACGTACATCTTATACAGTGGTTCCTTTTGGGCCCTGCTGACCTGGCTGTCACCACTTAAACGTAGGAATGCCTGGTCACATACAGCAAATGATACAGAAATCATCTAACTGACATATAAACCCCCTGGATATTCAATAGACAACCTTCACCATTGTTCAAATGACTCTGAGTGCTAGAAGGATTTTGCTGACTGTTCTTGACAACTGGAGCAGACTTCCTTCTATCATCAACAAGGGGTTTACTGGAAAGACATTTTACTATTAGGTAGTAAGATTTTTAAAGCATTATCTGCTTGTACTGCTCCAGAAAGAGTCTGCCACTGGATATGTTATGTTTTTCTTTTTTTTTTTTAAAGGACCCTGGATGCACTTAATCCTTTGTTCAGTTTTACTGCTCTTAGATATACTCATTTGATAGTTCTAAGCAGCACCACTTCAGCCTTGGAGTTAACATCCTACAAACACAAATCCTTCAGGTTTAGCCTTTCACAGAGAGGAAGATACTTGAGTTGCTACTAAGAAATCTCATCATGTGGGTTAAGGTACCACACAGCAAGTGGTTCTACTCACTTCACCAGGCATTTTCACAAAAAAAAAGCTCCTCCTGCAAAAAGGAAAACTGATATATGTGTAACTCATTCTTCCAAGAATCATTCCTTCCTGTTGTACTGTCCTTTTTTCCATCACAGTTACAAGGTTAGCTAACCTCCTTCCACTTTTTAAGATCATTCCTACTGTGAGACCCATAGAGCTGAATGTAGCAGCCAAGATACAGCTGCAAGGAGTCTGTCTGCAGGTGAAGAGCAGTGTACTCTACTATGCCCTGTCTCTCCATACCTACACTGATATTCACCACTTAGTGAGTCATGTATCTTGTTACAATATTATCTATGATTTTGCCACTTTCCTTGGACAAACTTTTAACTTTATACTTGGGTTACTGTTTTTCCCTGAGGAGCTCAGTTGGAGACAGTTTAGCTTCAATTTAAAATGCTTTTCATGATGCAACTGCTTTCCTTACATGTCTTGAACTGTATTTTTTAGCTGTTTAGGGTTGTCTTTACTACATAACATGAACAATTCAAAGCTGAGCATCTGCAAAACGAACAAGCAAAAAGAGTTTAACTAATCTATCTCTAATCTTTCCCAGGCAGAATTCTTCAGAAATTTTGTTACAAAGAGAAAACTATTCAAGGCTGTTGGGGGTTTTTTGGAGGATTTTTTGTTTAGTTTTTTTAAACTGACCACTTCCTCTTAAGCTTTGCGTGTACTGCTTCCTGTAATCTTATCTGATAAGTTTTGGTGGAGTTTCTGAAGTATAGAATTTATTTTAACATCCTATACTAAGTGCTGCCAACTCAATTTAGTATAAAAATGTGTTTAAGTTTCCTTAGCACTGTCACACGCTTTAATAATGTTACTGAAGTGAGTTCCTTTAATGCAACTTTTAAAGGCACAAGCTTTATCTAATTGTGCCTGCAGAGACAACTGGAAAACTTTCACTTGCAAATTGGTAGGACTTGTGTGAAAGATCTTTCACTGGGTTTGTTCTTCAGAATGTGGCACATAAAAGCAACTCAGATTTACAGAGCTGTGCAAACCACATGCACAGAAATGTGCCATGAAAGTGGGCAAAACATGAAAAATTGCAGGGAAAAAAAATGAAACAAAACATCATACTGATTGACAGCAGTGTTAGGGGAACATTGCAGAAACTTCAGCCTTATGAAAGATAGTTTTGTCTGAAGACTCAACATGTTTGACTTAAGTGATCCCGGCACCTTGGCTTCCAGCTCCTTAATTGCTTCTTCTCATTATTCCTCTGTTCATTGTTTTGTAAATGATCAAACAGTTAAAATTAGTAGTGTTCAGAAAGGCAACATTTCCTGCTTCTATCAAGACAAACATCTGTTCTCCTCCTTGACAGGGAGTCCAATACTGGCTTTTGCATTAGGGAGAAGAGCCTACCTGATGCCTGAGATTACTTTCTAACTCTTTCACTGCCATCAGCCCCACAGTCTCTAGTCACCTTGCAGGAACTGATCTCTCGGGGAAATGGTGAGTCTGAGCTATTTAAAAGTACAAAGTCTCCAGATTCTCAAGATGAAAGCACGGGTTCAGAACTGTATCTGGTTATATCTAAGTGAGGCACTCATGAGTTAGCTTGCCTACAGACTGCTTGCTTAGAGCTCAGTATCCTTTTATCAAGAGATGTGCAGCCTCACAATACTTCCCTGAAACCAGGTAGGAAGGTGCTAATTTGGTTATGATAGACTCAGTCATATCTAACAATGTGAATGATAAATGACTCTTCATCAAATTGGTGGGAAAAAAAAAAAAGAGGATTTAACAACAATCATACATAGGAAAGGAAGGGAAAAAAGAATGAGTTTCATTTTCTTATATAGTACTGGAGCTACCACATGATAATACAAATGGTGCATTCCCAAACCCTTACAGTTCACTGTGACGGCTTGCTTATGAGGCCATACTCTATGTAATTATCAGCCAAACTACATCAGTAAGCTGTTCCTAATAGCATAATAAATTGCCTTCAGCATTTTTCTTTTAAGCTCCAGACTTTTGCTTAGATTTATTTATCCTGACAATGCTGTTCAGTTTGTACTTTGCAAGGTTAGATATTAGTGATGCTAGAAGAGCTGGAAACTTCATAAAACAGTTGCCTCTTCACAGAGGTCTGCACAGTTTTGAATCATTAATTGGTATTATTCAACAGAAACACAACACAGCATGGTGGTGCTTAAATCCTTACTCACTTACCTAGAATTTTATCAGAACAAGGTGAGAACACAACGTGAGCCTCTCAACATCTCAGCTAGGTCTTCTCTAAATGCTAATCTTGACTGTCTTGAATGTTAATCTCAGGCCACAAAATTAAACATATTTTGTGTATAATTGCTTAGTACCTGCAGAAGCAGGTACTAACAGACACTCTATTATAAAGCTCATCACTTTTTTTCCCACCAACAAATGAGGATGAACTGCTTGGCTCTCCTGGAATTTGCTACAACATAGAAGCCAGAAAATCTCTCAGCTGAGTCCAGTAGAGACAAATGTAGTTGAGGCTTTACGCAGCCCCGCCAATCATTCCTACTGAACAGCTTTGTGTTGTAGTTTTGTTTGAGGGTTTAATTGCTCAGTTGCTGCCATTTCTATCAACAGTATATTTTTTTTAAAAGAAATGTTCAACAACATTCATGGAGAGTTTCACAACTGCACCTTTGACACCACACTTTGAGCAATATAGGGGTATTTCATTTTCATCTCTTTTGAAATGACCTTTCCCTTTTATGAGAAAGTGTCTTTTTGAGCTTGTATTCTCTAGTTAACTTCCAAACTGAGATGGACTTATAATTATAAATAAAAAGGAACACTCTGACTATTTCATGTTCAATTAGATCTGCTTATCAATTTTATAATGCAATGACAATGAATTGTCATCATCAGTTAAAAGCCCTTCAAAGAACACTGAGTTATAGCTACAGCACCCCAAAAAATTATGTTGATATAGCCACTCCACATGCACTTCAACACACACAAAAAACCCACAAAACAAACAAACAAAAAAACTCACAAACCAAAAACTACTACCTATGGATACTTCTATCCATGCTCTGTGGTAGAACCGGGATGCTGGCAGGGTATCATTCTCCCACTGTTTCCAACAAATTCATTTGATGTGATTACTTGAGTAAAGGAGAGTTTCAAATGCTTTGACAGTTAAATGAAACTCTAGTTAGATACAGTGCTCTTCGGAAAGCTATAAACAGTATTCAAGCCTCTAAAAGCTCTAGGGAGCTATCAAATCACTAGCAGTAACTGGTTTCAGTTGATCTTTTATCTCAACAAATCAGACTTGTGCAGGCAAGACTGCAGTCAGTTGGTATGTGTCCTATCCAAAAAACCTCCTCATGCTCCTTTATCAGCAAAAACTGTTTCCACTGCCCTGATGGCCACGACATAACAGTCTTTTTATGGATAGCAATATGCAGTAAGCCAAGTGTTAAATGTCTATTCCAGCTGCAGTCTGTTAAATAAAACACTAAACAGTTCAGGAGAATAGTCACAGCTTAAAGGAGCAGACAATGCATCTAAGCTATATAAGTGTACTTGAAGTTTACTTTTCTATACAGCCCTCGTAAATACTAAGTTGTTATATTAAAACAAGGTGCTGCAATTATGTGCACCTTTTCTTGCTCTATAGCTGCAATATGCATAAATCTGGGATATTTGCACAAGCACTAGAGGAAGGCGAATAGAGGTATGTACAAACTTCACCTCCCAAATTTTATGAGAAAATCTTTCCCCACTTTGTCCAGAAAAAAAGTGAAGGTGCTTGAAACATCCTGGGAGGTATGAAAGAGGCAAGCTGGCACTGCTACTAGCCACAGACTGAACAACAATACATTGTCTGAGAATGGAGGATAAGAGGACAATCTACAGATTATGCCCATCTTTTGCATGTTTGAATCACAGGCTTCTAAAGCTGAGCTCTTCACAAATCTCAAGCAATAGTATTCCTGCTACTTCTTCAAAGATCAAGAAGAGTAGAGAAACCTGACTCCATAAAAGGGTCCAGTCTGCAGGTCAGCGTTCCCTCTTGAAGGGGAAACTCCCAATGCAAACATCTTTAGGTTTTTTATCTAGTTCTAACTTGACACACATATTTTGAAATGCAGTATCTTTGAAAACCTAACATAAGCAACTGGAGAATGTTACATCATTTTGCACCAGCACAATAACTGATTCTTACAAGCCTTCAATATGGCACAGAATGAGATTTTTTAAAAGCAGTACCACACAGGGTATACTCTCTTTTCAGTGAAAAATGTTACTGCATGAAAAGGTAGATTGTATCTCTTTAGAATGTGCAAAGAAGATTCTGAAATTACATTTACTTTAAGCAACAAGACAGAAAATAAGTTGTTTCACTATGACTTCTACAAAAACCATATTATTCAAGGGAAGAGATAAATTCATGACGGCATAATAAATATCCTGTACGTGAGTAGTATCCTTTATTTTTTAAAAAAGGAAAATTAGTTATAATGGGCTCTCAGAAAAAGGAATTCGTTATTGGTTTTGACGTGACTTTTGACAGTAACGTTTTTCCATTGTGCTCCCTACATAGAGCAGCAGCAGCACTGTTAACCTGTGTGCATAAAACACAACAGCCTTCAGTTTAAGATGAGGCAAATAAATTAGGTCTCCACAATGAAAGGTGTCCTCTTGACACATAGCTAAAATACTGTCAAGTCACAGATCACAACCAAAATGTTTCTCTTGCTTTCATCTGTTCTTGCAAATCAGAATATTCAGATGAAGGGCTTCCTTTCACAGCACGCTGAAAAAATGAACTGAAAAGTATTACTGGGAAAACAAGTGGTTAAAGTCAAGGCTAAAGTATCTATTTAGAATGCTTCTCCATATATGAAGATTTGGGCAACTCCTAAATTACACTCCTCCTAGTGTTTTTAGCTGGCTGTTCTCAGTTGTCCTAGAGTAATAGTCTTTATTATTTTCAGACAAAACCTATAGCAGCTTTTCCTCAATGCATCCCTTTCAAACTCACTACACTCGTGTGAAGTCCCTAGATTCCACACAAGGTCTGAGCAGGAATAACTGCAGGACTGGCAGGCCACATTCATTTCAAGAACTGTATGTCTAAGATAAGGAGGTGAAAATTTAATATATTACAATTACTAGTTTAGGAACAAGTAAGTGGGAGTGGAGAGTATGCTGTAATCTTGAGGAATTGTTATGCTTATTGCCTGATACTCACAGAATTGATTATCCCCTTAAGTGCTTGAAATCCTCCAGTGACAGGGAAAACTTGCTCTTTTGTATCAGCAATTTTTTCAAGCTTTGGAGAGAAAACATGTGCAAACACGTGAATTGTTTGGCAAAGTGAATTTGTCACACTGCTTTCCACCCTTATAATGTAAATGGATGTCTAAAAACAACTCCTATCAAGTCTGCAAAGAGAGAAAAATTTGAGTTCCCTCACAATTATGACTTTTCTAAATTAGATGACTTCCTACAACCTACTGCAGCTAACAAAATGATGTAGTGGTTACCTATCGTGTCAAAACACCAAATAAACCATTTAGGGCCTGTATCTTGGTGGTGATTTTCTAATTCTTTCCAGAATTACTTTCCCTGATTGCTCTGCCTTCATTAAAAAGCCTTTCCATGTGCCTTCTGTAGTGAAGACAGTATTTTTTGTATACTTCTGTATATAGAGTTTGTATACTACTATCTTTTGTGTACTCCACCATTTAAGTCACTTTTACTGTACAAGACTAGCTATAGCCTTCATTAGGACACAGCAACTCTGGAAGAGCTTTCAGCAAATGAAGGACATGGATTCTTCTTTCCTCTTCTTATCAAAAGGCTGCTATAGACACTGCTCGAAGCTCGTGAATAGCTACTCTGTTCATATGATCTGTAGCTTAATCCGGGTGCCATCTTGATGACGGATTTTGCCTGCATCCTTTCCCACTGGCAGCTACCAGCCAGTAAGCATATTTCCAATGGGTCTTCTAGACAAGGAAGCGACACCCACACATTCTATTTACACCTCCTGAGTATCTCCTTCCTGAGCCAGAGAAGACATTATACTGCCTAATGTAAGTAAAATTCATTTTTTATTACTTTACCTCATCACAGCGTTTTATACAGTTAATGTTCTGCCCAGTAACCTAAAATAGTAACATTCTTACCTGTTCTTGTACAAAATCAAGGACTCCAACACAGTAAACTCTAGCTCCCAGCTCTCTGGATTTCTTTGCCTGCCCCAGAAGAGAACAGAGGAATGAGCATTTTTTATTCAACAGGCGACACCCACCCTCTTCAAAATATAACATGCACTTTCACCTAGAGCTCACCTCTTTCTCCGCATACAAGGGAATCTGACCATCTAGCTTGCCATCTGTCAGTGCAATGATGATACTAGAAAACCTTGAGGCTCCTTGCTTTGCAATTTGCACATTGGCCTGAAAACAAAAAATATCTATCATAGCTTAAAATTACATCTGAATTTTTAATCAAAATGCATCTTATAAGTGAACTGAGCATCTGAAATGGCACTCAGCCTCATCTTTAAACCCATCTCTCATGACAGCCATCTGCCTCCCCTTAACTCACTACTACGAAGGCAATCATTTATCAGTATTTTCCAGTCACCAGTGAGCCCATATCCAAAGGGCTGGGGTCACTAACTGATAAACCCTAGGAAACACTTGATTCTTTCTGGACAGATAGTCTCTGAGTTGTGAAGTTCCCTCCTCTTCAGATCTACCGTAAGGCTTCCTTTGCTGCTCTCCAGATTTCAAATGCCAGTCAGTAGGCTCCAAGATATAAAAAGGATGGCTTAAAATGAAATATTCTTTTTAAGTAGCATCAAACTTCTGTTTGCCCAGCTTTTCAGCCCACAAATCACAACAACAACCTTGGCTCCACAAGCATAAAGGAAGAAACTGAATTTCTATCCGTAACAGTGAAAGCTTTGATCTTTACCCTATCCCTCATCTTCAGGGCCTGAGTCTTTCAGCAAAAAGGTAAAATACAGTTGCACATTTCAAGAAAATAGAGTCCAAAATTAAAAGTATTTTTCTTGAAAATGCTGATCTGTGCAGTAAACTCTCAATAAACACATGCTCTAGAAGGCATTGTTGGGCTCACGGCCCTACAAAGCTGTGTATGACTATTTACCATGTAATTGGTATGCTGCGTTAGCTGTTAAATTCACGACAAAGAAATGCTCTACTGCGAAGGATCTAGTCAAAGAAATTCCATATGGCAATTTTCTGTGATGGCTAATCTTCTGCAAGGGATTTGCATAGTATCTGGGCAATCTTGGTACCATTTAGAAACCAAAAAGATTTGAGTATAACAGCCTATAACATACAATAACATTTATGTTACAGGCTGTTGCTGTTGTAACCCAAAGGGTGAGAACAGAGGGTATTTTTACTCATTTACCTATTATCACAAGAAGATTAATAAAACCTACCTGTTTTAATCCTTCATGTATGTATGTGTCACCTGCTGGTTTTACCTCCTCCAAATCCTTAAGACCTTGCTTAATTTTCTCTCTGAAAACAAACAGGTGGAAGACTTAGTGTGATTTCAAGTGGAAAAAAAGGGTTAGTTTATTGGCAGAAAACTTAGTATTTCTCGTAAAGGAGATCTGAAATAAAAAATTGTAAAATATAGCATTTAGCTGAGATACCATGTGGAGGCAGATTTTGTATTCACAACGGAAGCAGCACAGTGGTAACAGATATTTTAGACCTAAATAACACAATATGCCTCAGTGAGTCAAAGAGCTAGAATAAAGTAAAACGTTTCCGACAGAGCAGATATTGCAAACACGTAGCAAAGCCTCAGCATTCAATAGCCCAGTGGAAATTCTGTAATATTAAGTCTACTTTGCTCAATTAAACCAACTTCATTTCCAATCACACTGCAATTAAAAAACAAAATCCTCTAAAACAGCAGTTCTGTTTTCAAAGAGATCTTCCAATATGCAGGTATTTAATGGGGTAAGACAGAATTGCGGTAATTAAAATCTTCTCCCTTAAAATGAGTATCAATAGGCAAATGTAGCATTTGCCAAACACCTTGTATCCAAGGAAAGTGGGTAGAATCAGGGGTCATTTTAAAAATATTTGGCTGTTGCTGCCTTTCTATGTGACCTTTGACAAGACATCACACTTTTACAGAGTTCACAGGTCACATATATTTACCAGGAAGATAAGGTTGTTCCATGATTTCTTATGGGCCTTTAAATAAATCCAACTTTGACTGTGAGATGCTCACTTCACTATGATGATAAGACTGGAGAAGCTGGTAGCACAAAAGGAAACCAATGAAACCAATATGAGCACAGAAAAAGCAGCAAAGACATGTTAGCAAAAAGATACAATCCTACACAATTCTTACTTATTCCACAAGGAAAGTTCCAGTAAAACCCATAGAAAGTTGTGCTAGGAAAGGACCAGTGAAAACTAAGTAGTGACAAAATTTGGGTCAGAATACATAGAACACTATAACAAACCTAAGTAACAACGAGGAAACCAGCAGTTGTGAGGAGATAGAGGGAAAAAAACATTGTAAGATGCATGAAAGCTTTCCTTAGGGCAAACAAAATGAGAAAGAATGCATATGCTGCTCTGCCTGAATGCCACCCACTAGTCATTTGTTCCACTGATGGGCTTCCTCTATGTTTAGAACCTCTGTTCCAAAGTACAATCCATAGCTGTAATAAGCTCCCAATCACAGAAGCAACTGATACAATCAGAAGTGGTGGGGAGAAGAGAGAAATGTGGCATTGAATATATGGAAGAGAACAAGTTATGTAAGATAATACAATCTGTTTGATCCAAATATTTTACATTCAGCATCTATAGAAACAACTTGAAACTGATTATGTACGAACGCAGATTATAAACCTCATACTTAGTGCTTGCCAGGAATGAGTGGCAGCACATCACAGGCGTGAGTGTTCTCCTGCCAAGAAACAAGCAGCAACTGAAGTCACAGTTTTCTGAAACAGATTTCATTTTGCAAAAATAGCTTTTGTGCAATCAGTTCAGTTTTATTTATCTAAAATGTCTTGTGACCCGGTCACACAGAAATCTCTGGTGTTTCCAGGCCTTTGCCTATGAGGGGTTCCAGGAAAATCTCTGTCAACATGAACTTTTTTAACTGCATTTGATCAGTCACCACCTTTTTTCTTTGGGGCACATCTGTACAAGATAGGCCCAGCCAAATGTAAACAAGCTCCACCAGTGCTCTGAGTTGGTCATGGACAAGCGAGTCCTGGTCTGACTGTTACAAGGTCAACGGGAGTGCTGGACTTGGTGTCCCAGCAAAAAGGTGTCACTAAACAGCAGGTTTGTTCGTTCCTGCTGAAAACTCACACCCAGACAGTTTGAAAGGTGGGTGTCTGCCTGCATCATTCTGACAGTGGGAATTGTTTTAGTCAACCAACCATTTGAAGCCCTCACTCCCGCTCTTTAGTGCTCTAAAAGCTGTCCTTTCTCCAGTTTCTCTAATGGGTTTTTGTAGCCACAAAAATCCACAGAGAAGGTCTGGCTTTAAAACTCATCTGTACTGAAATAACAGAGCCATGACCTCAGTCTGGGTGTCTGGATGCTACCACAGTATAGCTCGGTAACGTGACAAAGGCTGAAGAGCCATTGGCTTCCTGGTTTGAGTCAGAGAGATGTGCAACAAGCAAAACAAAAACAGTAACTTGCAGTCTGTCTGTGTTTGGGCTGAAGAAGTACAAATTTAATATCTCTTCACCATTCAGCATATGTGCTGCATTAAATCTCTGGTTTTTAGAAAAAGCACATCTAATTTTTAATAGCTACCCTGTCTGTTCTCTCTTTTATGTCTTGTAACTACTTCAGATAATTCTTCTAGCAGCAGCCAGGCTAACACAACCATGGCTACAAGCTCTCTGTGATACTGCTTTGTGTGTTCTTATTAGCTAATCCATGAAGGGGAGATGTAGGTGTAATCCCAGCCCAGCTAAGGTCAGGAGAGGTTCTGGAGACCGTTTCAGAAGTGCTTACTGCTCTTACCTCTCTGGGGTACCCTGCTGTGCTCTGCCTCAGACAGCAGGACCTTACACCAGCATTATACATTTCAGCTGCACTGTTTGATGTTAGCGAAGTTGTGCCAACTCTGCTCTAAGTAGTACAGGCCTATGTACAAATGCTGCTCCCTAAAAGGCCAAAGTCTACACTGAGCTGGTCTCGTACCTTCACTGCCTCCCTAAGGAAGGGCACAGCAGAATTAAATTTAGATTTGAAAACAGGCCATTCCGTAATGAGCGGTTACAAAGCAGCCCAGCTTTGCAAACAACTGAAGAAATCAGTTTAACATAAAGTGTAGCAACCCCTCCTTACCTGAGCTTGCTCCACCATTCAGACTTACTTGCAGGTCTAAATGTAACTGTTTGCCTTTTCAAGTTAGAATTACAACTATCATCAGTTTATAGGAGAGGTTTCTCCACACAAGCTCTGTCGCATCAAGCAGCAAGCTTACATTTGGGTAACTCAACAGGTACTGTTTTCATCACTGTTTATTATTATCTCTTGACTAAAGTAAGATGAATTGCAACAGTGATAAAAGTCCTGTCAGTAGACAAGTGGTCGGACTGCTGATGTTCTTAAGGCCTTGTTTCTTTGCAGAGATAGAGTCGCAGCCAGCATTCGCTGGCAGTGGAAGACAGGTAATGCTTCCTTCTACTGCAGCAGGATGGAGATCACTGTCCCATTTGAGAGGACCAATGATAAAGCTATAGGCCACTTAGGAAGCACAAGCCACCTTGGTTTCTGAGAGACATTACGCTGTCTTTGAGAATAAGAATACAATAGAAAGGGATAATCATTCTCCTCCTTAAAGGAAATAAATACGTCTTCATCATGTGCAAAGAAAGGCTTATACTTGCTAGAAAGCAACTTGTGCTTGAGGACCTAAATCTTAAAAATCAAATACTTGCTTTTTTGGGGCGAGGGGAGGTGGTAGAAAATTCTGCACTTGTACATTAGTACTAAAGTGCTTAGAACCAACCAAAATTATCACATAAGCCTCAGGTAATGCTAATTCAATTGGGCAAGGGGCCAGCCTTGTATGCAACACCGAGTTTCCCTAATAGCTATGCAGTTTTTAGTAGCTCTCTGGATAAGGGACAATATCTTGAATTTCTTTTCCATGTTGCATTTAATATAAATGCTAGAATCTTGAATAATTTTCCAGTGTATTATGAGTATAAGCAGGCAAATGGTGATTCCCAACAAGCACATAGTTACCATCAGCAATGAGGCTATGTGCCTGTGAGGCAACATACTTCATCTCTAACAAATAAAGGCAAACAAAACAGGTACGTGGATTTTGCTGCTAAGAATGAAGTGTAATAACAGGAAAACACACAAACTTGTTAGTGAAACCAAGAGGTGGGGGAAGCGCTCTTTACGAAGAACAGAGCTGTCATACAGGTGTAAAGTAAACCCTGCACATCAGCTTCCTTAGGTGCATAATTTAGAGGGGGTCTCTGCTTTCTACACCTCTTGAATACTACAGAGGGCTGGCTGCAATTATAATAATTATTCTGCTTCAAATGTTAGGCATCTTGTATGGGCTCCAGATGGAAAACACGCAAGTGGCTGACTGCGGTGCTTGATACACTGAGCAGAACATGCTCTCTGCAGATGGCTCTATTTTGGCCAACTTCTCAAACCAAAACATAGAGTTAGATCACATGATCAAGGCTCAAAATGTATAGATGTCTTGCTAGATTACATGTCTTTGCAGAATGAATAGTCAATGCTCCACCAGACTATGGATAAACACAGTAAGGTACAGTCAGTCATGTACCATGTACTTAAGTGTCCTGGTTTTCCTTCTTTAATATAATCTGACCTTCTTTAATATAATATTTCTTTAGCTTCAACATTAGTTTCCCCGAAGCAGTCAGCAGAGCCAGTCCCGGCCATGGACACAAGCCAAATGTTGCAGAAGCAAGTTTAAAGACACCTGAAATTTTGTTGGCCAGCTTGAGCTGACCAAAAGAGAACACAGATGACTTTCTGCCGCCTGGATGATAGCCCTAAGTGTATCTACTTTTCCAAACAACTTGCTCTTCAAAACTAATAGTAAAACTGAGCCCCAAATGTGACTGCACAAATCTTTGTTTATCACTTAACATACAGGTTCCAGCTAAACAGGGGAAACGTTTCTCTAAAATGGGATATAATCAGTGTGAAAAATCTTTTCCATCTGGGTGTTATTTTCTTTCTATGCATTTATTATAGCATTGTGTGTACTGTGGTTAACAGTGACTTCTGTTTAGAGAGTTATTCACATAGCATTGTTCACAGTCACAAAATATTTGGTAATCTGGGGGCTTCATCACTGTTGTGTGGGTTTCATCTATATCCACAGCTTTATTATTGTAGCAAAAAAAAAAAAAAACCAGCAAGAACTTTGTGCAATCAGAACACTGAGACTTTCAAAATAAATGAAAAAAAAAAAGACTTCTCTACTTTGAACTAACTGCTGGGAATGAATTGTGGTTTCCTGACATTTGCGAATTAGCAAGTAAGCAAGGGGAAAAAATATCCCTGCAAGTCCAAAAATGCACATAAAAGAACCCAAGGCCATAATACCCCATAATCACACACACATGCACACCCATCACCACAACTGCACTGTACTTAGTATCCTCATCTTCTGTTTGGAACAATAGCAGTTAGATCTTCCAAGTCATTTTCCTCTGTTGACTTGTTTAATATTTAAAAGGACATCTGTTCCAACTGTCTCTAGCCATTCTTACCTATGTACTTATGGTCACGGTTATTAATGTCTCCTTCTTCAATCTCCTTACAATTCCTCCTTTCCCCTACCACACTCACAAAAGCATCAGCAAACACTGCATTGAAGAAAACTTCCACAAAAGAACTCCATAGACCTCAAGAAGGTTCTTCCCATGCTTTAAATGAGGCTTCAGAGAAAAAATATGCTTCTTTCCATGGCTTAAAGCATGCCACAGACATGCAATGAAAAAGGCACTTGTGTTTTTGTGGCAGAGTTCCAGAGCTCTGCCCAAGCATTCCAAGTGGTCTGTGTGCTATCAGTGCTGACTCTCCGTGCTTGATAAGAATAGGCCACCAACAGGGATTAAGGGCCTATTGAAATTGAGAGAAAGGATCTCATTGACTTCACCAGTCCTCAGAACAGGCTTGAGTGTCCTGACTTCTCTCAAGCCATCTGGAAAAACGGCTTATGACCTTGTCTCTCCCCTCAGAGAGAAGATCCAGCAGCAAAGTCAGAGGGGAGGGGGAAGGGAAAAGTTGGCTGATCTCATCTCAGAACTACTTTTTAAAATGCTGAAACAGGAAGGGATTACAATCAGGTCTTTAGACTACCTATTTCATCCATACATCACAGCGCCACAAAAATCTCAAACCTTTCAAGTGGCACCAACTCCACTGTCTGAAACCAATTCTGAAGTCGTGATTTGAAAATACAAAATTAAGTACCCACCTTATGTGAAATGATGGGAAAAAATAAGTTTACAGTTGTATTCTTTACCTAGACATGAAAAAAAATATTATCTACAGATCCCATTCTGAAAAGCAGTGGCAGAGTTCAGGTCAAGAATTCCTTTCCCATTGTTCTTCTTTTTTTACTAGGCTATCCATTGATATGTTCACAAAATTAAATCTAGCTCTGCATAGAGACTTCATGACTGGCCATCACTTAAAGGTATCAGTTATCGTTCAGTATCTGTTACTGTTCCTCTGATTTAATAAGAGCTTGAGGGGATGGAGGAGGGAGAATGAAAAACGCAGTGCACTAACCTGTCTCCAGTTAATGGCATAATGACATGTGCCTGGGTGGAAAACACAATAAACGATAATCTCATCTTGGGGCTTTTGAAAAAGAGGAAGAGAAAAAAAAAAAACAAAACACAATTTAGACAAATGAAGAGAAATATACAGATGCACAGCATTTCATTCACTTATTCACGCTTCATTAATACCACTTTTATCTTCCAACTTCCAAAGAAAAAAATTCTGAATTATAAATGCAGAACAAGAGAGGAATTAAAGGATTTGTTGTTGAAATTATTAAGGAATTCTATCTTTTTTTGAAGAAGCACACTTGTGTCTTACAACAAGGTTATAAGGAATTATATCCCATTATCGATAGAAAATGCCTAAGAAGTGATGCTCCAGAAGCCCAAGATAGTAGCTTTCCTAAGGTAAGTTGCAACAACATCTCTCCTACCTGCTTTAATTTTTAATTCATAAAATTTCAATATATTTAGTAATTTCATAACTCACTATATGTGTGACTCAGTATTAATTAATCGCCTCAATGTCAGTAGAGACCTAACACTTGTAAAGATGAATGACCATACATGTTCAGTTTACTTATGTCAAAGATGCAACTTAAAACTATCAACATCATGAAAACATAAGTATTGGGCAAGCCTTTGCACAGAACTGCACAGATCTTGGATTCAGGCTTGCAGTCTGTCCACTAAGGCTCAGAATACAAAAAACTGAGATGCTCTAAATTACGTTATAATCTGAACCATGAGAATATCAGTCTTCTTAGTCACTGAAAAAACAAGTACTTGCAATCTCAATCTCTGGTAATTACATCACCACCTAGTCAAGTAATGTGAGACTTCCCTGTTTGAGATGCAACTAATCTGTGCGTAATAACGTCAAAGTTACGGTTTAGCTAACTCATCCTTAGGACAACAACAAAACTGTCCTTTTCATAAGACATTCCATTTCTGTTCCACTCTCCAGCACTCAAGACGCTGTGCCAATGGAGGAGGATCATATGAGTACACCCATTAGACCAGATAGCCTTGCCAGGCTCAGGCCTTTCAGAACACAGATAATCAGCATGCAGGGCTATTACTGCAAACATGCACATTACAGACAAGTCAAACTGAAGAGCTGATGCACCACCACTAATTAATTCCTCAGGTGAGGACTGAAGGAAACTGCTACCAGTTGATCCTTTGCCTTCTTTCCACAACTACTGTTTCCAACTTAAGCAAGGGCAAGGTCGAATAACTCCATGCCCTATTCTGAAAGTGTACTGAGGCCTGAGAGCAAGACAAAGCCCCTTGAGCCTTCAGAGGCACTCCAGCCCCATCAGGGAAACACACGGGAGGATGTACTGTTCAGACTCCCACGACAGCCCAACAACTGTCATGCTGTGTGTTAAGGCCAACTGCTCAGCACCCAGAAACGGAGCGAGATGCTTGTAGGTCATACTGTCTGGCTCTCTGCCATAACTGATCCTCCTTTAGTGTGAATGGCCAGCAGAGTAACTTGCCAACTCAATAGCTTTATTTCAGATAACGCAGCCAGATCACTACACAACAACTGTTGCATAAGATAGCATCACTTGGCTATGAAAGATTTACACAAACAAGCACCATTTTTCAGTGGGAGCCAAGCTGTATTTTTCACCATTCATCATAAAGAACTGCTGCTTTTTGGTGTCCTCAGGCTCTTCTTTATTTGAAGAAAAAAAATATATTAAAAATTCTAGAGCTTTCAAAATAACTCTGAAAAGCTTGTCAGCCACTTTACTTACAGAGAGTTTGATTTTTACAAGATGAATGTAAGCAATATTTAATTATGGAAGCCCAACCCTATCCCTTTATTAGCAAGGCAAGATTATCATTACTTACTGCACTTCATTTTCTTTATGTAAAACTATCACAATATCTGTGCCTATGTCTTTGGGGGGCTTCCT
Organism: Urocolius indicus; assembly: GCA_013401255.1. Lineage (NCBI taxonomy): Eukaryota > Metazoa > Chordata > Aves > Coliiformes > Coliidae > Urocolius > Urocolius indicus. The sequence continues at coordinate 131,374 of WBNH01007554.1, forward strand.
TTGTTTTATTGTGTTTTGTGGGTATTTTTTTAAAGAAAAAGGCTGCATCACTGTACTCCTCAGCTGTTTTTATGGAGTACAGTTACCTAGTATTTGCAACATCTGTTTCTGTGGCAATAAGACTTGCTGCCAGTCAGTTACAAAACTGATTACATGTGTGTACAACAAATATACTGTTAATGGCATAAACTTCCTGTACCTTTGAGCTTGAAAGACAATCCCTTCCTTTTGACCTGCACCATATATTTATGTGTATATAGACACGTATTCAGATTGCCTTCTTTACCTATCTCTATCTATCTATCTCTCTATCTTTATCTATCTCTAAAAGTAACATTCAAGAAGTACTCCAGAAATATGGCTTGTAACTTATGGCAGAATAAAAAAGTTTAAAAAAAAAATCACCAAATTATATATGAGAGAGACTTTACAGATCAAGCATTTAAAAATGCACATTGCCACCTTTTTACTGAACTTCAAACATGAGGAAGTAAAAGTTTCCAATATTTTTCATCAACCTGAGCACTAGCAGAAAAAAACTCTTAACATGTTTGTGAACTGTATCTACAGAGCTTACAAAACTATGGGGTTTTTAATTCCACATGTCACTGTATTACAGATGTCACAAGGATCAAAACGCACCTCACGAATCTTTCTGTCAGCTGATTTACAAAATCAAATATTTCATGCCAGTTCTGTGCCACACTCCCGGATCTGAAAAAGAAAACAAAAGCACGTTAGTAGGCCCTATTTAAGGAAAGCAGGGCACGAAAGGGCAACAACGTCAGTGAGAAAACAGACAATACAGGACTATTCGCTTTTCCAATTATTTCAAGTTACCACCGATGCAGTGGAACTGGCACACGATTTTTCTCAGGATTCGCCCAGCGACGGCATGGCAAAATGCATCCCGTAACGAGAAATACATAAACAATACCGCCGCGAAGCCCGACAGTGTCGGCTCCCCACCGAAGCCCAGTCCCCGCTCCCCGCCCCACACGCGGGGCGTGCTGACGGGCGATGCCTTACGGGCAAACTTCACCACAAAAAAAAACACAACGATCAACAGCTGCGGAGGGGGAGGGGCGGCAGATGCTGCCGCCCGCTCCGGCCGCTTCAAAAATGTCCTACCCAAGTGCTTTCGGTCTGAAAATGCCCCTTCCCGCGGGCTTCACCGCTCCCACGGACGCGGGGGAGCCAAACTCACCCCGACTCTTCCCCGCCGCCGGGACACGGCGACACGCAAAAACTTTCCGCGAGGCTCGCCGCGGTGCCACCTGAGCGCGGTGGCGGCCCTTAGTCCCCCCCCAAAGCCCCGACACGGCGGCCCTTGGCCCCCCACAAAGCCCCGACACGGCGGCCGTTCCGCAGCCCCCCCCCAAAGCCCCGCCGCGGCTCCCCCGCGCCCGCAGCCCGAACAAAAGCCGCGCGAGCCGCCGACCGCCCCGGCCCCCCGCGCGCCCCTTACTTGTCCAGCACGAAGTACATGTCGAAGGCGCCGTGGCACGACGGCCCCTCCGGGGCCGGGGCGGCGGCGGGCAGCAGCGGCAGCAGCAGCAGCAGCAGCGGCGGCAGCAGCAGCAGCGCCGGGCCGCGCGGAGCGAGGCAGCTGCGGGGCACGGGCCTCGCCATGACGCCTCGGGGCGGCGG
>WBNH01007554.1:138889-188967 GCA_013401255.1 Urocolius indicus
TCTGTGTTGTTTTGTTTTGGTTCTGTTTTGGGGTTTTATACTTTAGTTGGTATTAAATTATTTTCTGTTTTCTTCCCCAAGCCGAGCAGCCTGCTCTGTTTTGTCTTGAACCTTAAGCGGCAATTAAGCTCTCCCTGCCCTTTAGCAATCCTCAAGTCTTTGGTACTTGAGGCTAATCGTGGTCTTTTGTTCCCTGGTGGGCCTAAACCGGGACAATAACCCAGCAAGGGAAGCAGAAGTTTTCACATGGAAGGTCAATGGCAGAAGAACATAAATTTGCTGTCAAGATTTACTGCAGAGAAAGCAGTAAACATTACAGTTCACAACATGTATGGGATTATACAACTCCTTTCTTCAGCACTTGCAGATGATTTCTCCACATGTTGTCCCTTAAGATCCACCCACTCTCACTTTTTTTTTGGTGCAGACTGGTTAGGATGACCTCAGGCGAGCTGCGTTCGTGCCAAATCGAACTCAGCATATTTCTGAAGTGACTGGAGTGAAAAGTCGACCTGTGACTTCAGTGCAACCTGGCTGTAAGCCTGGCCCTGCCCTTGGATGTTTGATAATGCTTCAACAGAAAGACGGTGCATGGTGATGGGAGATACCTCACTGCTGTGATGAGGTGACCTCAGCAGGAGAGCAAAGGACCTTAAGGCTAGCCAAAGTCAAATAGTGGGTCAGCGACTGCACAGACTGCTCCTTCCATCGACTACAGAGGGCTGGGAGATCTTTTGTTGCTTTTTAAATTCACTGCTGGTCCAGCATACCTCTGTACAACAACCATCAGACTGGCTGCTTTCTACACTTTGAGACACTCTGACCTACAAGACCCGAAGAACTGGGGCAATGCTGATGTGAACCCTTGAGCCATTGCAGCTTAAAACAAAATTTGACTCAAGGCAGCTTGGAGGAAAATATTTTTCTCCTCTCGTCACAGGATACAATACAAGAAAGCCTCATACTTTGCAAAAGAAAAGAGAAACCAGAGTGACTCCAGGAGTTGCACCATATGCAGTAGTTATTCTGGAGCTGCCTCCTGGAGGATTAGCAACACAAATCCTTTTTCTCCTTTACAGATGTAGCTTCATGGTCTGCGCTCATCCTGTATAAATGAATAAATAAAAAGAACAGCATTAAGTAACACAGGAACTCTCCAGTTAGTGCAGCATTGTACATATCAGCCAGATGGAAAGTATCTGTCTAGACAAATCTGGAAATTATGCAACTCTGATTTCCCGAATAACCGTTCCTTTCCAACATCATTGAACAGTTTGCAATACTCACTGAAAATACACACAAAAAGGAGAAAAACCTCAACCCTCTCAGCTCCAAAAAGTAGGAAACTTAAATATTAGAGATATGTTGGATGGGAGAAGCTATAAATGCGAGAATATGGAGTGATGTCACTACTACGTGCACATTGGACCATTAGTTGCCTAAATGAGCCAGGGATGATAATGGGTACTCATTCCTGATCTCGACAAAGGTGGAAAAGACTGTTATTTTCTGGTGTGATTATCTGCTGGTCGATTCCCTGCATGGGGCACAGAGCTGTTTGTTTCCACTTTTTCAGAGCAGTTTATTTCCACTGTGCTCAGATGAGCAGAAGAATGAAAACCATTACAGAATAAAAATAAATCCATCTTGGCCTGGAAGACAGAAAAAAAAAAAAGCACAGCAGAAAACACTGAAGTATCACTGTGCTCTGGGAGACGCTGCTGGCACAGAGCAGCACTGAGGGATAACCAAGGCTATGATTTTAGAACAACTCTAGAGTTGTAGTGACCCTTTTTGGTCTTCTTGGGAAACAACGGCCCAGCTGGAGGAGACAGAGGAATGAAGTAGACAGGAACTCTCCCTGAAGAACAGTGCATCCCATAAAAAGGAAAACACATTTCTGAGTAGCATATAAAGAAAACAGAAAGAAAAAAGTGTAAGCAGATACAGAACAGGTCCTGATCCTGCAGCCAGCCAGTTTGTGATTGTTTTATCATTGACTCTAGGGGAAAAGGATCAAACCTTTTCTAGGACACATCCAAATAGAAATGTAACTTTTATTCTATTAGGAGTTATACAGGTTAAAAAGTGACTAATGTTTATTTATCTAGCCTGACTTCTTTAGAGCTAGAAAGGAAAAGGAGAACAGGACACTATGAAGTCACTTTTGTCATCTTCTTTTGTCTAAGAAAGAGAGGAAATGACAAAACAACTGCTTATACTGCTGTTTGGGGGAAATTATGTAAAAAATTATGCAAAGACAGCTTTGCAGGGCCAGAAAGCTGCAGCAGGACTCCCCCTGACAGCCTGCATGAGCCACCGTTGGATCAACAGCCTGAAAAGCAGATGTGCCCATTTCCTGTGTTTGATGATGATGGATCTTAATTACGCCAGAGCTGTGGCAATGTCCTTTCTTATGTATGACTCTTAATTTTGTTTCATGAAGTCATCTGTGTAACGTTCTTCCGGCAGGCAGTCATGGTCGAGAGACAGTCACGAAGAGCTTTGTGTTTAGCAACAGCAGCAGGCAGCGCCTGATACCCATGAGCCTTGTTCGCACCAGGGAGCTTGGCCACCACCAAACAGCCTGCAGACCACACACAGCTCCCACTTGCCATCAGCATCATAGCCATGCTAGAGCCTAAAATTCATTCCCATATGAACTGTACATGCTGACAAAGTCCTCTGTATCTCCTTAAAAATATGGTTCATCAGAATGTAAGCTTTTGCCAGAGCTATAGGCAGGGATGCGTCACACTCACAGCTGGTTACCTACAGCTCTGTGTTAGCATAGAGCGTGCCAAAACACCAGGCAGAAGTCATTTATGGTCCAACCAAAAGCTCACTGATATTTTGGTCTGTTCCTCAGCTTACTTTATCTCTTACAGTTTATTGTGCCTACTGACCAAGGAAGGTGTCTACTGGGGGAACAGTTGAGCAGGGAAGCTGGAGCTCGGCAGAGACTAACGCTTAGAGAGGCTCTTGGTTTGGGAGGAGTGAGGAATTCTCCAAGGTGATCTTTCACCAGAGATTTCATTGGTGGCAGTGTTGCTGGTGATTTTTTCAACAACTTCTTGTGGTTCTCTTGTCTTTCTTATTCCTTTCTATGCTTTTTGACAATTTGTTTGGATTTTTTTCTTTCTCCTTTTTTTCCTCTTTTTTTCTATCCATAATTTAATGGGTTCTACAATTCTGGAGAATTGCCCATGGAGCATTTGTTTATATTCTTTATTTAGATAGGGGGTTTTATAAGCCTGAGATAGGCTTCTGAGATGGGCTTGGGGTTTTTGCAACTTTTTTATTGTGAGATGTTTTGAGGAAGAATCTTGGTTATTTGGCTTTGGTTTTTTGTGGGTTTTTTGTTGTTGTTTTTTGTTGTTTTCTTTTTTTTTACTTTTCACCTCCTGTCCCCAGCAGCTCTTTGTGGGATCTGGTTATTTGCCTTTTCAAGTGGGTTCTGCTCTCTGTAGGTCAGAATCACTTTCTCTGGGTTGCTTCCAGGGACACCTGCAGCCAACAACAGATGTCTGGTGTTCCCTGATTGTGGGTCTGGGATTATAAAGGCTGAACCCAGAAGGCCCTTTCTCTGTGTGTGTGATCTAGGGTATGTGCTGTTGTGGGTGAGAAGGAGTGATGCTCTTAGAGCTCAGCACAGAATGTGAAGGTTTGTGGAGCATGAGGAGATGGTAATGCTGTTTTCAGGGCTATGTAGTGGGCTTGGTAGCAGGCTAGCACCTGGATATCTCTGGTCCTGGAGGGCCTCTTGCTAGTAAAGAGGTGATTGTGGTTTGGCCTGTGGGAGCCCTGTGAAGAAAAGAGCTGAGGGAGGAGGAGGTGGGACTGCTGAGCACCACGAGGGGTAGATGAAGAGATGCCAGATGTTTTGTGGAGACCTGTCTGCAAGTAAGAACTGGGGCACCACAGGCAGAAGGGTGATTGGGAAGTGGTGTTGCCATGAGAGGTGGATGAGGGCTCCAATTTGGGCCATATTGGCCTCTTGTGCCACTGAGCAGCCAGGGAAAGGCTCCTTCTCTGCTTTCTGGTCTTAATGTCCGCTACCCTTGATAGCAAGACAGGGAAGAAGCACAGTGGAGTGAGGCTCTGGGTGCTGAACACATAGGGCTGGTTGAGAGCCTTTAACAGGAGTAAACAACTTAGATGGATCCTCATCTTGAAGCCTGTGAGCGCGTCCTTATGGCATGGCAAGCATGAGAGGAGCATAGCCTTCACATGTCCCTGCTGGTCTAGGATGTCATGTAGGCACCCGAGAGCTGGAGTGAGTGCTGCAGTGTGTGGATGTGAGCTTTCTGGTACAAGGGTGGGGAAAGAGAGGACAGAGGGATTGTTCTCCAGATGCAGGAGCAGTTGTGAGCTCAAAGGACTGAGTGGCTGGCTGTGTGCCTGAGGCTGGGATGGGAAGGCAGCACCATGCAGTGTCAGTAGGATACAGGGAAAGCTTGTCACCACAAAGCCAGCTGAACACTGAGGCAAGGCAAGTCAGAGCAATGCATTGTACACCCTTGAGGAGTTTTAAGGGCTGACTAGTCAAAGTCCTGAGCTTTGGTCTGGAAACAATGTTTGCCATGCTTTGAGCAGGTGATTGGACTGTCTGAGGCATTATCCAACTGGATTGACCAGGGATGGGTTCTTTGGCTTGGTTGTGATACTGTCTTCTGCTGCTTTGCCTCATTTCTGGTCACTGAGGACTTGTTAACTAAAATGCAAACTCCAGTCAAATAGTCTAGAAGATGTGCTAGGTGAAAACCCAAGTTTACCAGCTGGCCTGATATTTCTACTAGTCAGTCTTTTCATTTCATCTGCTGTCAGGAGCTGCTGGGCAGGAAGAGTGCTTGTGGAAACATTTACCTGCTGAGTCATGGCCTTGCCAGGTTATTTACTATCTGAGCCACACTGGTAACTCTGGCACACATTGATCTTTCTTACCCTATTTGTATGAGCAGTTCCTGCTTCTGTCAGAATGAAGTGGGGTTTTGTGCATCAGTGTGACTATACTGGCCTTCAGACAGCAGTGATTTATCTTAACTGATTGATATTTAAATTTCTGTGACTCTTTATTACTTATTTCCTCAGTTTCTCAAGACTCAAAAAGAAATTAAACTTGTACTATGTAGCACACAATACTCATTTTCTGTAATTCCAAAGATTAGCCTTTATACTTTCTCATTTCTGAGCAGTTATGATAGAGGCTGAGCAGTGTTGTCTGAGGTTGCAGATGTCTTTTCAAGCAGTGGTGCTGGCAGAGCAGTGAATACAATTATCTACCATGAACAGAAAGGATAGTGTCTTCAGAGATGTTCCTCAGATGTCCTCCACAGTATCTCCTCGCCCAGAGATGAGCAGATGAAGCAGCTTTAAGTGCTTTGGTTTTGGTGCCTTGGAAAACATAACTCTGTTAACCAAAGCTAGTGTTGAATTGTATCTCTCTAGATGGGTTCATCAGGATGTAGACGAGCTAAGCTACTGCACTGTTATCCTGATGTGGTAGTATTTCAGTATTTGTGTTGAACTCTTCTTTGGTTTGGTTTGGTTCAGCAGTCAGCAAAGATAAACAAGAAGCAAAATAGCTTATGGTACCAAGGATGGCCCTCTCAGCATGCCTCCCCAATGTGCTGGGGTTTTGGTTGGGTTTTTTTGGTCAAGTAAGCCTTGTGGTTAAGGCTCAAAAGCTGATGGGAGAGGAATATTTGATAATGTGAAACTCACTACTATTTCCTATATGACATCCAGCAGGTATCCCATCTCTTATTTTCAGCTTTCTGTCTGTGAGATGGTGACTTGGTTTCTGCTATTCTTTTGCCGTCTGGAGTGTTTAGGAAAGAGTATTCCATTAATCCTACTACCTCTAGGCTTTTCTGTCATGCTGGGGTGGACACCTTTATTTCTATTCTTATGCATATATTTCCTTGGTCATGTCTTGCACACAGTTCCTGTGTGAATTTGTCTTATGCACAACTGTTACTGTGATGGTTCTGCAGCATCTCAGCACAAGCATCATTTCCCCTACAGAGTCCAGTGAGCACCTGCTCTGCTCTCTCTGGCAGCAGAGGAAGCAGTTTTGCTTTGCAGGCAGCCAGCATGAGTGGAGACTTGTGCTTATTGTACCTGCCTGCATTTCCCTGGCTAGTTTGAGAAGTACTTATCAGTTTCTGCTTGGAAGTAACTTTTTGTCTTCATTACAAAATCATCACAGCAAAAGTTACCTGTGATGGAGCATGTTCTGAGTGGGAGGTGCTTCAGTCCCTGCTGGGGATCTGCAAATAAGATACGGTTTAACTCAGTGGCCAACTCATTTCCTGGGTCGGAGACAGTGATGAGTCAGTGGGTGTTTACCTGGGCAACTCATGAACACCTCATTTAGAGACAAGCAAACGTGTCCTTAGATAACGCAGTTTGCATGCAAATTCATTGCCAGCTAGATGTGTGCCAGCAATGTTTCTCCCTTCCAGGAATGCACTGTGGTCTGCATGTGTGTTTAGCATCTGCCTTATTACCTGCCTAAGGCTTGGAACAGGCTAAAGCTGAAACTACTTTAAAAGATGGTCAGTTCTCCAGAGTTCAGCTAGGAGAGGTGATTCATATGCACCCTTGTGTTAAGCAGAGGGAGATGAAGTCTGGTTTATGGCATCATCCTGCTGAACTTGACGTGTTCTAGCTGGTAAACATCCACAGTGAGTTAGTTAGTTCTAGGTGATGAAGAAGATCAAGAGACAGCGAACCTGAATGTGTTAAACTGCTTCTGCAGATCATAGTGCCTAGGATGCAGAGCTTGTGTTTGACACTAGCAAAGATGATGTCTGTTTTCACTGAAAATTGAACATCTTGCCATTGGTCTCAACCGTCACAGTGTCAGACCTTGTCCGTGCTGCAGCATTTTTGTCTGTGAAACTGCACCACAACAGCTCCTGGATGCCCAGCTGTATCACGTGTTACAGACATGGCAATAGCTATTCCTGTCTTTAATGTCTGGCATATTATTTCCCAATAGATTCCAAGTTATGACCGATATGCAGTAGAAGGCTGGCCATAGATAGGAGTTATAAGGGACACAGAGCTACTCTGAGCTTGAAATGTGGCAACTGCTTATCAACTCAGCATGTCCGTGTCTGCAAAAAGTAAGGAATAACCGCTATAAATCAAACCTTACTGGTCTTGGCTCTGATAAGCCATGTCACAGGAGACTCAATGAATGACAGTGCAAGACACAGCTGAGTCATTAGCAGGGAGTCATCACCTTGCTGCCTATGTCACAGGAAGTTATTTGCATACCCTGTCAAAAAAAATCAGCCATCTTTCTTTATTTTCCTGAGACAGGACTAGCTGAACACACACTACTCCATCTTCCAGATAGGGCCTATGACTGTAATGGAGATGTGACTCTGGATGTTTGTATTGGGAACAAGTTTTGATAAGGATGCTGAGCCAGGCTGCTTTTGTACTACAGGTTGTCTCAAACTAACAGCATCATGGACCTGAGAGATACAAATCACCTAGAGACTTCCAAGCCAGGATAGGCACATGTTTGCAGGGCCATACAATCACTGCTGTGAAATTCGTTTTAGAGCCAAATAGTAAACCTTGCTTGTTAATATTAACTTTTCCAGTTTTACTAGTACAAAAGTCTCCCCATGTGGTCAGTAGGGAAAACAGTGCATGTGTGCACATGTGTAGGTGTGAAGCATAACACTAGATCGTGGCAAAATGAGGCAACTGGCTCAGCACAGTACTTGGTAAATCACAAAAACTAGCTATTATTTTTCACTTGAAATCAACATGAAAATAATAGTAAGCTTCTCCAGTGTCTTGCCTTAAGTTTTTTTGGTTTTTTTACACTGTCCTGCCAGTGTGCAGAAATGCATGATATCTCTTTGCTGTTGTGCATCAAAAGAAAGCCTCCCCATCTTTATATAACAACTTTCAGTGTGTGAAGCAGGCAGGCTCAAATCTGTGTCTTGTTCTTCAAGTTGACACGTTTCCTTGACTGATATGTGTTTCTAAAAAAATGAATTGAATTTTCAAAACAACAAGCACCTTCAGAAAACCCCAAACCAAAACAGCTTCTCACCTTTTGTGGGAATTGAGAGCCTTCAGCATATGATACGAAATGTTTCACATCTTGCAGGATGAAAAGCTTAGTTACTCAAGTAACTAAGTTGCTCATGAATACAGAAGGCTGTGATATAATTTAGAAGCTCATTAGAGATCATAATCATAGTGGCAGATGTTGGTGAGAAGTAGGAACCAACAAAAAGAAAATTAGACAGTTATTTGTTACAGGGATGTTAGTTACAAAAAATGCTTACAAAATTTTTGGGAACACTTAAGGATTTTGATTGTTTTGGAAGTTTCTATTAAGGTTTCCTAGGGTGTATATCAGTTAGAAAATAAGACTGAAATACTCCAATATTGCAAGGTCTTTTCAAGAACACACTGTTGCTTGCAAAAGTGGAGTGCAATTTCAAGTCAGTTAAAACATGAAAGTTGGGCATGCCTTTCTCATAAGTTTTTTTATAACAATGTAACTTTGTGCCTTGAACTTGGTGGGCACAGCACCCTTGCTGCAAGTGGGAAAACTGCCTGTCTAAGGGAGAAATTTGAGCCACTTGGTTGCCCACTGAGCTTGAGCCTAGATCAGTGGAAAGCATTCTTGATAGCAGAACTATTAGTGCTTGCCAAAATATTACTTGACCAGTTACAGCAGTAAGTGTGAAATCATGAAAGGACAGATTTGGAAATGTACACTCCTGCTTTGTTACCCACTTCCTTTTAGTTGCATCATCAAGATTGAGACAGACTTCACAAAAACATCATAGCTGGTGCAGCATTTGGTTCTTGGTCAATTAATGCACCTCTTGCTCAAGCAGCAGATAGTGACTGTGTTTGGAGCAGGGGGATGTACCTGGAAGTGAGCTATGTCATGCATAGCTTGAGGGAGAGGCAGAGGATCAGTATTGTAGTGTGAATAGCTACATGGAACTCTCAAAACCAGCCTGAAGCCCTTCCGCTCATTGTAATGCCATGCATGGTGGTGGTTGTGCCTTAGCAAACTGAGTAAAACCATCAGCTTTTCATGAAGGATCTAACTCTCCTGCAAACTGACCTGTGCTGATTTCTCAGAAGTGGCAACTAGAATGATGTTGTTTTGCTCAGGCTGTTTGAACATCCTCCAAAGGCTGGTTCCACTAAGTCCTTCCATGCTGGGAAGTGCAGCATCCTGCTTCCTAGGCAGCTCTGTCAGCTGCTGATGCTAGGAGCATGGGTAGCTTCTGATGGAAATCAAACTGATCTTGTGTGTGAAAAGTGACTCGTGGCTCTTGGGGACAGAGCAGTTGTTGTAGGAAGGATTTGTGGAGTAAGGAGCTGGGAATGCCTTGCCTGTCACTGGGGGCATGAGCTCTGATCTTGGCTGCTCTCAGTGCCCTGCAATTGTAAAATGACCTGGGGCTGTTGACCACCCTTGACAAGTAAACCTGTAGGGTTTTAACAGTGGAAGTATGTTAACAACATCATTATTAGACTGTCCAGGCATGTGGTCTTGCTAGGATGTAAAGTCACCTGAGGAAAACATTGCCCAATAACAATTTCCTAGCAGAAAATGATCTTTCTGTTGCTGCAGAGCTGTTCTTCTGAGGTTTTCCATCTGCTTTACAAACAATATCTGACTGAGCCTAGCAACGCTTCTGTGAGAACAGCATCTCTAGTGACAGTTTCCAGCTGTCTAGCAGACAAGAGCACCCAGATGCCATAGTAAACCAAGGAGTGAATAATAACCATTCCCATTTTAGAGGGAGGGATGTTGTTGCAAGATGGAAAGGGACCACCTACTTAGCCTGTTTCACAGCTGAACACCACCACATAAGCACTAAAGATGTGAGCAGGAAATGTTGTGTAAGATCACACAAGCAAATGTAAGCTTATCCAAAGACTGAATTAACTTCACCTTTGGAAATGTGGTCTAAGCAATCTTGTCCAGTTGCTCCTAATGATCTTTAAGCTTCCCTGTTTTGCCAAGTTAGCGCAGTCCCATAAATGGGGTAGTATATCAGGACTAGGCTCAGGGCACAGTGTGGCTGTTTCCAGCTCTGCAGCCTTGTGCTAGCTGTCCCTTGTCTTGGTGGCCCTGCCTTGCCCCTCTGAGAGGGCAGGAGCGATTGCAGTGTGCTGTGGGGTGCTAAATGCAGTCAGAGCCTTGAGCTGGTGCTGTGGCACAGATGATCTCCATAAACTGTGATGGCATTAATCTAATGTATGCCTTCTCCTACAAATGTGAATACCAACAAATACAAATTCTATGCAAATAAGGCATTCGCGCAGTATGTGCAAATGGTTGAACATCTGAGGACTCAAACATTATATCAGAAGTTTTTCACATGCATGCCTGTTCCAAAATTTGCTTTACAGAGCCCTTCTGTGTTCCCATAGGAACCCTCAGGTAATGGACAGATGTGCCAGCTGCTTCCTTTCACTTAAAAGGAACACCTGAAGCAGGAACCACCTCCTCCCTCACCATGCCTGCAACTCCTACTGACTGATGCCTGGCTGTTTGGAAAGACTTGCACCCGCCTCTGTGGCACCCCTCGGCAAAGAGAAAGGTGGATGTTAAGCATTCCTCAGTAAAGGAAGCAGTTTCCTCTGCCAACTGGCAAAGAGCAAGCATTGGCACTGGTTGCAAAAGAAATTATTCATTCATTCTGCAGGAGCACATATTGGGAATCCCTCACCCAGTCCTTACGTGGCTTCCTCAGCTGAGCTAACTGCAGCCCAGGTGCCCAAAAGGGTTTGGGTGTGTAAGTGCCCCAGACCAGTGGGGAAACTTGTTCTCACAGCGCCTCTGTGAGGCGAGAAAGTTTTTCCTCCCTTGACTAAAGGAGAAGGAAGCAGAGGACAGCTGAGTGATTTAGAGGAGACAGCCAAAAGGAAAGGAGCAAGTGAACTCTGTTCCCCTGTGCTCCCATCCTGCACCATGGGGCATTTGGTTTGCAACAGGAAAAGAACAAGGTAGAAACAAGTGTGAAGCACACGAGAATCTTAAGTATGAAAACAGGATGCAGACCCCATTTCTTTTGTTTCTTTTTATTTTTTTTAGCTGCCAGGGAAAGCTCAGGGGTCTAAGTTTCAAAATTGAGCTGGATCTTTTAAAAGTATTCAGGATATGGCAGGGTTTATAGGAACCTCTACTGAAAAACAGGAAAGAGGGGGGAAAAAAAGGTAACCCTATTATTTGTATACAGGCTGCCAGAGGCAATGCTCCAGGTGGAGGTACTAGGAGTGTAGAGATGAGTACCTCAATGAAAATGGTTTGTAGAGTAGATATAAGGATGTGTTTTTGGAAATGAAGAACTGTTCAAATTGCTTTTGCCATTTGAAGCCACCATTGCTGTGCAGTCAAGGGTAGTGATTTAGGAGAGAAAGCAAGTCTCGGGGTTATAGCCCGCATAAGGACTCCTCTCCCTCAAAAACAGGCCAGCTGTTGTGCTGGTGATGGTAAGACAGTAAAGGCAAGCTCTGACTCTCAGTCTGGAGGCATCTGTCTTGGCATTGGCTCTAGGGAGATCATCCAGCTCTGGAAAGAGGGTGCCTATGGAGAAAGGCATTACCTGCCAGGTTTTCAGTTAGCAATGTTTTATGTTTTCCCTGCTGATCTTAACCTCACAGATGTGATAAAGTAAACAATGCAGGTATGCCAGCAACAAGAAGATGCACCTTTCAGCTGTCCCCTCATGCACGCCTCTGTGCTCTCAACTGTTCAAGTGGTTTTGAGTGAGGAAGCTTTCTACTAACTTCTGTGCTTAAAAAAAATCCTGCCTGAGATACAGCAAGCTCTGTGGGACAACATCACATTCACCCTGAACATAAGCAAGCAACTACTACATGCATAGACCTTCCTCAATAAAAAATAAACCCTCTGCTGGCAGGTTAAGAGTTAGTGCCAGCAACCTATGGTATGTTGATAAATCTTCATTCTTAGCCCACTAAATCACCAGCCAGCTCATTCAAGAGGGATTCACAAGAGGTAATACAAGACTGACCTTTGCTCTGCCATAAATGCCAATGTACATGAACCAGTTCAATCAATGTGCTCTTTTTTTTTTTTTTTGGCTCCCTTCTCTTTGTGTAGTTTGTCTTACCATGTGGCTGCGTGATTGGTGCAGCATCTTAGGAGGCAGCAGCACAGTGCGAGCCTCTGGGTGTTCTGTGTTTTGGTGCAGCAGCCTGGCATAGACCCGCATCACAGCATAGCCCCTTTCACTTATTCCAATGGTTTTCTCAGAACTGTCTGCAGCTTTAGCTTTTTGCCTGTATTGGACTGTTGGATTTTTTTCTCCTCTGATTTCCCTTTCAAAATATTCTGTGATTGCTGCCTTGCTGATTTTTTTTTTTCCCCTGTAGTAAGGGGGAAATGTGGATTTTCTGATAGCCAGATTGTATGTTTGTTCTTTTATTTTTGGCTGCTTAGTAGCTTTTTGCCACTTTTCATTTTCTAATTGTCTCTTTTTCTAATCCAAACGCTTCTTATGCTCAAAGCCTATATTTCTTTTGGCAACTTTTTATCACCTGCTGACTAAAACAGAAGAGAAAAAAAAACAGGTTCTGGCTTAAGGATCTGTGAAAGTAGGAAAATGTAAAGGCTAATTTTAAGGTTTTCTTCTATGATAGAATAGAAAAAAAAAAAGTGAATTATTATAGGCTAAAGATCTGGCTGCATGTGAAGCTCTAGCCTAAGCTTTGTACCAATATTTCTTATAACTACAGAGGAGGAAACCAGGATCCTTGGCTAACATTGGGTGGGGGTGGGGAATAATCACAAAGGAGTAGCTTGGGCACCCAGACACTTGCAGTGCAGGATAATAGTGGGGACTTGACAGGACACTTGAGGCAATGAGCACAGGAAGGACATTAAGCAGAGGCTGTTGCTAAAATGCGATGCTACAGTTAAGGAAAAGCAGTCCTGGATCTCTTGTGAGAAAGGCATCACTTGGAGCGTAACAGTATTTTGATTACAAGGTATGTAGGAGAGGTGAGGTTTTGTTGTTTGGTTTTAACCATCTAAATACTAAAAGCAATGGCTGATGAGGCAAGTGTTTCTCATAGGCATTGGTGGTTTTTCCCCTCTTATTCCCCAGGCAGCTGAAGGTTTGCTAGTTTGCTGGTGTCATCTAGAGCCCCGGGAGTGCAGAGTGCTAGCTTTGACCATCATTTGCAACAGCTTTCCTTCAGACAAGGCAAGAGTGAGCCACAGAACAACTTGCTAACATGTTTGATCACTCACATAATTTCAGTCTATGTACACTGATGAACTAAAAGACAGAGGCAATTGTGGCATCAGGGAATCTCAATGTTTGTTGTGAATGGTGAAGCTGAATGTTAAATAGAAACATTTTTAAATTCTTCATTGTGGCAAAATCTCAGGCAAAGATGACAGGCACTCTACAGATGAGTGTCATGCAGTAGTGCTGCCAGAGATGGTTAATGGGAATCGGGTGTTGATCTCTGTTTACCTGCCTGTGCTGGCTCTGGAAGGAGTGCTCCTGCCTTAAGTGATGCACAGATGTTCTATGTGAGCATTGAGACCAACTCAGGCAAGTTAAGCTCACACAGATGAGTTGGAGACTATGTAGCACCCTAATGCCTGTGCTCTGACTTAGTAGGCTGCTGCACAAACCACACCAGTGTTGGTGCTGCTGACACTCCCAGAAAAGACCAATGTCCATGGAGCACTTCTTTGGTTCCTCAGCTGGTGGTGGAGCCCCAGCTTGCAGGGACTCAGCCCAGGTCAGTTTGGCAGCTGCCACCTACCTTTTACTACGTGTCTGAAATGATCCATTTCCTTCATAACTATTGTTTCCTAGAGCATATTCACAAAGGATTTGTCAACCTACTCGCTTTGTCTTTGGCCCATGAGCAGGGCCAACCAACCAGTTTTCCCTGGGAGATTATTCCTGGCTGAACAGACTTCACTCTGCACAACTGATCTTGTTAAATGCGGTTTCCTTTCTTGCTTTCATTCTGCTAGTTACAAGAAGCGTTCTCAGACTGCTGAAATAATGTCTGTCTTTGTTCTGATATGAGATTCTTGCATAGATAGAGTCCTCCCAAAAAGTGCATCCTTTAAAACAGATAAAATGCCTTTTCTAAAGTGCTATTTAATTGTATTTTGATAGAAAGAATAGAGGAATCATACATAAAAGAAAATCTTAACGATATTTGCTTCAGTTCTCATTTTAAGTAGTATGCTCGTTACAGAATGAACAGCATATTGTATGTGCTGTGTTAGAGGTATGTTATGAATAACAAAAGCACTGGAGCATTTACATATTTGTTTTCAGAAATCCTGGCAGTTGGATTTCACCATTCTGTGCCTCTTTGCCAGAATCACTAAACAGTGGTACATATGGCTTCTGAAGTACCATATGCCATAGAAAACGTTAGCTGATGCCTATACTGATGCGACACACTATAGTCTTTATTTAGATTTTTTTGCAGTTTTGAACAAAGAATATTAGATCATGCAAAACATTGTGCAAGCAGTATGTAGTAGTACATACAGTAAAACATAATACATTGCACCTAAAAGAAAAGCAAACTAAAAAAAAAAAAAAAAAGTGGGATGGGGAGAAGAAACCATAGCACTGAATTAGAATGTGCACATGTCAAAAAATGTATCGAACGATGTGACACGGTTTTGTATGGCTGCAGCAGGAGATTTTTCTAGTGCTTAAAGAAAAGATTTGAGTCAGAGCTCCATGGACTTGGATATTTTGAATCAAGTCCCAGTTCTAAGAGACACTCCCTGTTCCAAAAAGTACTTTAGGCTTAAATTTGAGTACATGCCTAAAACCCTTTGAGAGTGAAGGAAACATGTGCATGAATGCTTTTCTGCACAGAGCTCTTGTTATGGGAGCAGTGATAACTCTGCTCTCTCCCACATACTTGTCTGAAAATAGTGACAATGAACACAATTTTAATGAGTCATGCAAGAAACACCTTGAAAATAAAAAAAATATGGCTTAAAACACAATGACCATGAAGTCCAACCAGGAACTAACAAATAAAATCAGGCTTTTGTTTTGACAAGAGTTTTTAAAATACTTTTTTTTCCCCCCTCATCTTGACAGCCTCAATTACCGCACTCACATAGCTGATCTTGGTAGAAACACCAGACCCTGAGGGGAACATGATTTCACTGCTGTAGAGCACCAGGAGCAGCTGAAGGAATACCTGGCCCTGGGAGAGGGAAGGAGAGCAATGTAGTGTTTCCTACCACCACAGCTCCCTTTGGAAGCAATGTCCTGTTTTCCCCTTGCCCTTCTCTTCTGGGGGCTACTGCCCCCTGAGCACTTAATAGGCTTAACTTTAAGCACTGTGGTGGATCAAATGGGATTACTCATATTTAAACAAAGGTATAATGTTTGGATATAAGGGGAGAAGCATCAGGCTTGCAGGAGCCAAAGTGAGAGGGGCTCATAAAACACACCTGGTTCTGGTATCTGAGAATGCTAAGCTGTGGGATTCACACAGTGTGTGCCAAAGGTACAGGGAGGGTTAAACGGTGAAAAGCAGCGAATCAGGGTGATATAAGTTGCAGATAGTTAGCTGATTGAGGCCAACTAACCATAAAAACTGGATACAACCCTGTACAGAAACCAAAGGTGGATAAAGCTCAACCCCAAATACAGAGAGAGCAGAGTAATTTTCTGGGGAGGTGGGAGCAAAGGGCTAAAAGGACAAGGGCTTACAACTGAGCCTGCACCACAGATGGCAGGGCAGGGGAAATCAGGCAAGCTGCAACCAACAGCTATGGGAAAAGTTGTCAGATAAACCTTAGGCAGATCATAAGTGGATTTAGAAGAGCATGGCTGGGGTTCAATATGCTAGCCTGGTGGCGCAAGCACCTGTGGGGCTCTTGAGGGACTGCAAAAAGGTGCAGGTGGAGATATAACATCACAGGTAACTGCAGAGGCCAACACTTAGTGGGGAAAAGCCTCTAATTCCCTGGTTGAATGAAAGTAGAAAAGGTGCTGCAAGCTACCAGTGGTCTTTCACAGCATAAGCAAAAGTAGCAGAAGGTTTAAGATACTGAGGCTGTCATAGAAATTCATCTGTGAGGCAAGGACTCCATGCTCTTGTGTGTAGGTAGCATTTTGCACGTTATGAACCACTGCTGAAATGAATAGATGTAAACAGAAATACAAGTAGTAGAAGCTGAAAGGAGGAAGGCAGAGGGGTGAGGGAAGCTTTGACTGAGCACCTATTGGAGGTTGCTTCCTGGGTTTGCAGAAAACCAGATACCATCTCAAATTCAAACCTTAGTAGGTGATTGTAGTTTTATGAAAGTAGTAAGAGGGAAAGAGTAACGTGTTTACATTGATGTCATCCCAAGGGGTCCCAACTCCTTTATAGGAGGAAGGACCTTTACAGAACCTATGAGCAGAGGGGAATGGAGCCTCTCTTCCCAGAGAAAGATGGTAGTAGCCGTAATGAGCAGGTGATCCTTAGCCCCATCTCTGGCCTCTGAGTCACTCCAAGGAGAGTGTGGTAAGTGTCCAGCCTGCCCCAGTCCATTTTTAGGCTATGAGTCAATATGTCAAAATCAGCACTGAGCCCACTAAGGTCTGAAGCAGGGGAGATTGTCTGAGTGGCAGTGGGCATCCAGACAAAAAAGGGCAACCTCAGTCAGGTTAAGTAGTGAGTGGGTCCATGCCGCTCACTCCCCAGTGCAGACGGTTGATGGTGCCTGAAGTGACTTGTGTAGAAGAGTTCTGAGCTTGGTGCATCCAGGCAGGGGAGAGGTGGGTGCTGTGGATCTGGTTTACCTCCCCTTCCACAGAGTTTGTAAGAGGTCACACACAGGAAATTACTTCCAAACAGCTTAGTTTTGTTTCCCAAAAGAAAACTCACTAAAACATGGAAGAAAGCCTCTGCACAACCCGGTGTACAACGGCATCTCGAAGCCCACCCTGGCTGCTTTACTCTTTGATCTCAAACCCAGGCTCACGGATGCCAAGAGGGGGAACACTGGGCACGAGCTGCTTTCTAGACTGCCTTGACATACAGTCTCTCATGCTGCTGCTTGATGTGCCCACCTTGATGGGCACTACTGGCTGATTTGCCGGATTAGTCTTATTATTTTTCCTTTCAAAAAGCATCCACTAGCATCTGTTCTTTGGTTTGAAAAGGGTTTAACACTTTCCCTTCCTAAACCTTGACTTGCCAGTACATCTCCTGTGTGCTGCAATTATTAAATGACACTTCACAACTTCAT
Source organism: Urocolius indicus (assembly GCA_013401255.1). NCBI lineage: Eukaryota > Metazoa > Chordata > Aves > Coliiformes > Coliidae > Urocolius > Urocolius indicus. Next base: position 156,171 of record WBNH01007554.1, read on the forward strand.
CTCCTCTTCTGCTACATCTGCTTGCGGCTCCCATGTGCAACCTCCCTCACATCACAAACATCTAAATGCATTGTTTCCTCTCTTTCTCCTGCCAGCATGGAAAGAAGCCATCCTTGAAGCAGGATTGCCTTTGAGCTGGCAGCAGACGAATGATTGGCATTGGGCATTACTGCTGAGACTTTGGCAGGCCATTTAGCAGAGAACCTTGGCTAATGAATGTCATCCACACCTAGCAGATGTGCCACTGGCTGCTATGCCAAATTTTTGACATAATACAGTGCTGCTGGACATGACAGCGCTCAGGAAAAGCCACGATGTAACTTGTGCCTTCAATGCAGCATTCAATCTCTCTCACGATTCTGTGAGAGAAACAAAACTAGTGTGAGGAAGGGTAGTGCAGTAGTGTCTCCTGCTCCTTGCCTGGGCTTTTAACTTGAGCATGTATCATAGCTGTGCTGACTTCCTTTGCCTGGCAAGGGACTGTAAAAAAGCAAAACAAAACAAGACCATCCTAAAAATCTTTTTTTGTTGTTGTTTTGCTGTGCATTCAGCCCCAGCTCCAGGTGCTCCTTCCAGCCACATCTGTGCCGCCCTCCCCGCCGCGTGTGGGGCTGGTGCGGTTGTGGCGGGGATGGAGGTCCCGCGGACGGAGGAGCAGCGATGTGTACTCCCGAAGCGGGGCTGCGGCGGGAGGTGCCGGGAGACGGGTCCCGCAGCCGTCAGCCTCCGGGGCTTCGTCTTTCCTCTCCTGCCCTCCATCGGAGGGAAGGCGGCACTGACCCTCCCCAGCCACCACCCCTGCGGGGGACAGGCGGGACGCACCGCGGACGCCCCCAAACTCCCCCGGGCTCCCAGAGCCTCCGCCACGGCAGAGGCTGGGGGAGCAGCCACCGCGGCCGGTGGAGGACAGGACCTCCCCCTCCCCCCACCTAGTGCCGCGGCTGCCGCCTAATCCCGGGCGTAATCCTGGAAAGCGGGATTACAGCGGGCGGTCGCTAATCCCCCCCCGCCGCCGCCACGGGTGTGCGTGGCTCTCTCTGCGTGTCCCTGTGCTGGCTCAGGCTCGGACGAGATGTCCCCGCGGCGGGGCGAGGTGGAGACCTTCGGCAAACACCTTGCTCCTAGGGTAGTAAATAATTGGGTCGTTAACACTTTAATTTCTCGGCGGTGTGTGCGAGGCAGGAGATGGCGGGGGAAGGGGGTGGGGGATGCTGTTCGGGCTGGGGTTTAGACACTAGCCGCCCCTGGTCAAGTCACCCTCCAGTCTGCCGCCCCTCTCCATTCAGGACCCCCTCCCAACAACCCCGTAAGTATAACCTGCGCTGTGGGGTTTTGTTTCTGTGGCCGGAGGAGCGGGACCCAAAAACCCCACTCAGAGAGCCAGTCCTGTCCCCGCCACCCTCTCTGGGCTCTGGCCGCTGGCCGGCGCCGGGGTCCCGGGGCTGCTGCCTGCACTGGGAGCCTTTCGGGATCTCTCCTTCAGGTACCTTTAGCTCCGAGTGGCCGGAGAGGTGTTGTGCCCCGCCAGATGGCTGAAAGTCAAGTTCAGCGCAGCGGGGCTGGGCTGGGCTGGCTGGGATGCTTTCAGAGAGGGACGTGGCGGAGGGGATATCGTATCAAAATAAGAAATGCTGTGTTTGCACGAGATGAGGCGCTGACGCACACAGATTACTTTGCCGCTCTTCTCGTTTTTTTTTTTTTTTCCCTCGGCCTCTTTATCTTTCAATTGAAAACCAATTAAAGGTTTCTATAAATCTGTTAGCATCCCTTTTACGTGGGGCCCTCTGATGCCTGCTGTATTGCCCTTTAGATGCCTCTTCCTTTTTTTGTTTTACAATTGTTGTATCAATATAATGCTTCCTTTCTTTCTCTGTCTCTATAGATACAGATATACAAGGCAAACTAAAGGTTTCGGCTGCTATTCAGTGCCTCCTCATTTGTCCCAGAGCCGTAACAGTGGTGCCCTTTCTCTTCTGGCTGCTTTTCCCTGCTTCTGGAGCAGCAGTTATGGGACAAGCAGATGGCTACTGATTGGGTGAGCTTTGTGGCTTTAATACTGAATACTTTATGGAAAAGGACTTTATCATGCTTGGTTGGTCAGAGGAACAACGGGGTGAGATTTATGACTAGAGAAAATAAATCTTTTTAAGTTTCAGGCGCCTTCACACACCCCACATCAAGCTGCTGTAGCAGAGTTGAAGCTGAAATCCTCTGCATCTTTCTTTTTTTCCTCCCTCCCTCCCCCTCTATCTGTCTGTCCTTTCACCACTCTCCCCACCCCCTTTCCACCGGGGTTTAGCAAACCTCTGCAAACTTTAGGGACTGTCACTCACTGGAGCAGCAGAGGCCTTTGTAGCCCTGCAGGCTGTACAAGGAAGGAAAAGACCATCCCCAGATGTGGATCATCCGCCTGACAGGAATATGCTGAGCAGTCAGCTCCTGCCAAGGCTTGTCCACATGTAAACCAGAAAGCAGCCACCCAGGGTCCCAGTGGGGAGTTCTGACATCCTCACAAACCTGACAACACCAAGGCTGTGTGACCACCAGAGATGCCCAGGTCAGGCTGCCCACTGCTTGCTGCAGAGCCCAGATCTCCTGAAGGAGAGGGAGCCCAGCACTGCCCAACTTGGCTGCACCCTATGCTGGGCAGCCCCTGGGATCAGTGCATGTGAGACCATAACGCCCCCCCTCCCTTAAAGGGAGCAGCTCTCTGCAGTATCTCTGCAGTCAATCTTCCCATGGAGGCTCAGCCCTCAACACCAGCTGTGAGTCTTGGTTGCAGTGGGCTCCAGTCCCTGTGTGGGACACTGGTGGTGGTACACAGGGACAGAAAGGCCAAAGGGCATATGGGAGGCAGATGCAGATTTCAGACCTAGAGGGGTTTCCCCATTTCATTTCTCTTTCTTGTCCTGTATAGCCTATAACATCCTTGTCAGGCTGTTGAAGGTTTTTCAAGAAGCTAAAGGTAGGTAAAAGCTTTCCACGTTTAAACCTTGTTGCTATTATCAGGTCAAGTAAGCAGGAGAAACAGAAAGCTATAGTTGAGAAAAACAATTTTAAGATGGAAAGTCAGAAGTGATTTGGGGCTGTTCATTAACCATTTAACCAACCACCTTGTGTTACATCCAGTGGTCTGTTTTCTGGTCAGATTTTTTTATTTTAATCTGTGATCCTTTGGTGAATATACAAATCAATATCTCTAATTTCTGTACTTGCTTGGAAAAAAGTACAAGGAAAGTTCAAGCATTGTCAAGACCTGAAGAAATAGCCAAGGTTCTTCTGGCATCTCTGAGCCATGAGAGAAAAGGTGGAATGCTGAGCCCTGCTGTGACTGCCTGTCTGGCAGAGCAGGGGTGTTTTTTCTCCTTCTTGAGGTGAACCACAGCCAAAGCTGGCAGCTGGCAAAAAGAGCTTGTAAGTTTTGTGATATGGCAGTGACTTGTCCTGGGGATCTCAGGTGCTGCTGCAAAAAATCTGTGAAGTGCTTCTGAAGAGTTAAAGGAAATAGGAAGGGATGGAGACCACAGTTTGGGAACTAAGCTAGAAAAGAGATAGGACAGGCACTGCTGGCACGCTTTAGCCCTGGTAAGAGCCTGGTAGAGAAGAAAAGTCTGTCCGGTTGTGTGGCTGAGGTGTCCCAGAAGGATCTCTGTGCCTGCTTGAAAAGATTACCGGGGGAAGAAATACAATTTCTCTGTGCCATCCTTTGCTGGTCTGCAGCATGGCTGTGATGCTGCTGATACTCCAGTACAGGACCTCCCAAGGAAAGGTGCTGTCCGCAAGCCTGGGAACAGTTAAATGCAGCAAGGGTGATTAATCATTCAGCTGAGGCCCAATTTATTTTCACTACAGCAGCCTAGCTGCTGTTTATCTCAGGGGAGGGAAACTATTCTGCTGGCATTTCTTCAGGGACCAGGAGAGCTCATGGGTTTGAGCTGCTTTTCCGTTCCACCTTGTGTGCTCACCTGGAAGACTGCAGACCAGCCCTGCCTCAGACAGTAGTGGGCAGAGAGGAGAACAAGGCAGCTTTGGCCATCCCTTCCTCCTTCCTGCCTGCCGTCCTTGGCACTCCTTTGAACAATCGTGGGTGGACTTGTGTGCTTCTGGGAACTTGCATATTTTCTCAGCAATTTCATTTCACAGGTGACTTTATAGTAGGTTCTATTGACTCTACTGAGTCACCTGTGAGCTGACTTTCAGCTGTGTATGTGTTTTCTCAGAAGAGTACATCCATAGGCTTGGTGCAGGTCACATACAACTTGGAGGTGGCATTTCCCAAGGGCAGGAGGGTTTGTGACTTCAGGTTGCAGCCTCACCTGTTCCCTTTCCATTTCACCTTTCTGTGTGAAATCTGTGGAGGAAAGAGAAGGTTTCTTCAGCACAGCCAGGAGGGTGTCCTGGCAGCCTCAGCCAGATGGATCCTCAGTCCTTTGCAGCCATCCCCATGATAACATCACAAGCAGAGGCACCTGGTACTTCCCTCTGAGAGGTGAAGCAATATTGGTGGCCGAGAATCACCACTATGCTGGCCCCTTGACCCTTGCAGCTGCCCTGTCCCCCCATCGGAGGCCCAGCCCAGGAGCTGTAGCCTGGGCCCCACTGCCAAGGCTGCACAGATGATGGCCTCTGTGTGTCAGTGGGACACTTGCCTGCCCAGCCTCCTCCGAGCCCAAGTCCTGGTCGTGCCCTGGCCGCTGCAGGGAACACCCCTTCTCCGGGAGCCGGTTGTCGGCAAGCACCTCCGTATCGGGCTGGTGCCGTCGAGGGTGTTGGCGGCGAGGTTGGCTGCTGCGGGGGCAGGGCTGCGCATCCGAGGGGCTGCCGGCAGCGGGGAGGCAGTGTCGGGCATCTGGGGGCTCAGCGGGGAGGTGGCTGGAGCTGCTCAGCCCGGGTCGCCCTCGGCTCTCCGCGAGATGTTTTCTGGAAGAATAAACGTGCGTGACATGCCTGTATATACCGACACATTTTGTGCGTGGTTCCCGGGAGGCGGCAGGCAGCAATGGCAGGGCCGCGGGGCTCGCAGCACACCTGTGGTGGCCCGGAGGCCTCCTCGGGCTGCAGCCGGGAGCTGCTTTTCCCCCGTTAGGGCCGGTCAGAGCCGAGCAGGTCCCCCGCCGCGCCTGGGGACCCGGCCGGCAGCAGGCCTGCACCCGGATCGGACCCAGGCGCGCCTGCACCGTTTCTCCTCCCAAAATCCCAGTGCATCTTTTCGGTGAGTCCGAGGGAGCGGCTACCTCCCAAATACACTGGCTTCGATACTGCCCGCGCTGCAAGGCGGGCTTCCCGGCGCCACAGACATCGGCACCGGGCTCTTCCCGCGTCGGGGAATTGGTATGTACGCTCCCTAGTCGTGGCACTTGGAGGCATGAACTTAAACGAGCCCGCGTACATGCAAGTGCCGTTCTGTGAAGCTGGGGCGACGCCGTTGCCTGGGATTCACTTTTACGGTGGTACCCGAGTCTGGGCGAACGCTCCGCTACAGTCCTGTTCAGTACCGGGGAAATTCCGAGTGTCGGAGATAATGTCGAAGCAATTTCGAGATAGTTTATGTACCGTGGTGTCCCTTAAAATTATCGCGAATAAAAATAACGCGTAGGTTTTGTTTCCCCCATGCTAATGACAGTCATTCGGACAATTTATATCACCCAGCGATAGCTGCAGCATGTTAAAAAAAAACCCATCTCTCTCCGTTCCCCCCCCCAATAAAGGAGAATGGGAAAAAAAGGAAAAGGGAAAACACCCTTTTGAAGGAGGAATTTGAGATCCAAATTTTTAGACTCACATGTTTTTAATGTTATGACAATCTCTGTTTAAGGAGACGTTGTGTTTTGTCGAATTAATAAGATAAATGTTGAAAGCATATTATATTCAGCTTTTAATCCTAATGCAAGGAAAATCGTAATTATGTAGAGGATAAGTGAATTTGAAAGCCAAACATCAGCCCACTCTCTGATTGCAAACAATGCTCCGTTCGCTTCTGGAAAACGCTTTGTCTCTTCTTTTGTTTAGTTTAAGGGAGGTTAAATTCTGTAATTTTTTTCTTTCTTTTTTTTTTTCCTTTTTCAAATCCATTTTGTGTCTGAAATGACGGCGATAAGGGAGGAACCGGGAAACACTTTTCTGTGCGGTAAAAAACCCATATTTTGGCACAGAGCATCTGCGGGTGCTTTTGCTTACCAAATTTGGACGCGTGTCCGTAAATCCACCGACCCGGCGTGTGCGGGGGTGCGAGACCATGCGCTGCCCCCCACCTCACGAAAGATGAGGTCGCGGCGGGCGGGGACACCCGGCCGAGGCCGCCCCGTCAGCGGGGCACTCCGCACCTCGCCGGGACACCCGCGGGAAACCCCGGGGCTGCCCCTCCCGCTGTCCGGCTGCGCATTGAGCCTCCGCCGGGTGCCTTCTCCGCCTCGGCTGCCGGCAGCCCCGAAGGGCCAGTTTGTGGAGGAAACCGAGCGTTTAATCCCCCCCCCGGCACGGGCACCCCTGCATCCCAATGAGTTGAGTTTTCATTCGCGTGCCTTTGGGCTCGCCTCGGCCGGGTAGATGAGAAGGCAGAACGAGAAGGCGGCCACTTGGATCCCGGCACCGGGAAGAGTGGCCGTCGGGCCTCCTCGGCTTCCCGCCCCGCACCCCTTGCCAGGCCGGGTCGGAGCAGTGGTCCCCAAACCCGCAGACTGCCACGGGAAAAGGTCTGGTGGGGGCGGAGATTGCGCCCCGACCTGCCTCGAGCTCCCCTCACCCCCTTCTCTGCAAGTGCCCGGTGGCAGCAGGGCCAGGTGAGGAGCTGGCGGGCAGGCGGGCAAGCAGCGAGCGGGCAGCCCCCGAAGGGGTTAAAGGGAGGGGACGTGGGCTGTCACGCGTCATTGGGCAGATTATGTGCAGCAAACAAAAAGTGTGTGTCTGTGTGCCAGTCACTCACTGCATCGGGTCCATCTGCACCGCTCGCTTCCCCGGCCGCCTCCCCGCCTCGCCCGCCCGCTCCCCGCCGCCTCCCCGGCCATGGAGCGGCACTGATACAATAGCGCCGGGGGCAGCGGAGATAGGAGCCCGGCTTTGTGCCACTTGTCGGGGCGAGGATTCTATTTCCAGTCTCCCTGGTGAGTACCCGCGGAGGGGCCCCGCCACCCCCAGCGCCTCCGCCGCCGGGCCCAGCGCCCGGCCGGGGGCAGCCGCACCGCGCCAGCAGGGTGGCCTCAGAGGAGGGAACAATGCCGCGAGATGGCCGTGCCGGGGGCCGAGGCGCAGCGGCCCTGCCCGGGATGCGGTGCCCGGCCGCCAAGGCTCCGGGAGCGTCCCCGGCGCCGCCCGGCCCGGACAAAGGGCGGCCGGGGGGCGGCAGCGCCGCGGGGCCCGGAGGGACGCGGGGAGCCCAGGAGACGCGGGGTCGTAGGGAGCTGTGCGGCGCCCGGCGAGGGCGGGTGGAAAGTTTGGTGGGGGCCTCTCACTGCCGTTTGTTTCGTTTGGTGAAATAATCCCTTCGGGGAATGGATGCGCTGGGCAGCACCGTAACGAGGAAGGCGGCGGGGAGGCAGCGAAAACGCTCTCCCCACCGCCTCCGTTCCCGGGGGCAGCCCGGGACCCCATGCCGCCCATGCTGCCCCTCCGGGGGCACAAGTTCCCGGAGGTGCTGGAGAGCCGGTTGTCTCCCGAAAGCGCCGGAGTAAAGGCGGCTCGGCGGGGCCGTGCTCTGCGCGAGCGGCTTCGGGTGTAAATAGGCGCACCGAGAGAAAGGCGGATTTATTCCCGAGCGAACCCCAAATGAATGGTTTCGATGCCAGATGGAGTGGGGAGAAGGCAGCCTTACACTAATCGGGTCGGAAAGGGCAAAGGGAACCGCAGCCCGGCGCGCAGCTCCTTCCCCGGCCTCGGCACTGTGGAGCGCGGCTGGAGGCGCGGGCAGCCCGGTGACCGCGTCCCGCTGCCCGCACCCTGCCCGCCTCGCCTCTGCCTGCATCCGGCCCCTGGTAGAGCACGGGCGCCGGGGCTCACCCTCCTCCATAACTAAGCGTGTCGAGGTAAAAATAATTACCTCTGCTTGCTGCTTTTAATTAAAGTCTCAGAGGGAAAGTGCTGGATTATGGTAATGAGCAGACATACGTTCTCTCTTGTCGAGCGGAGCGGGAGGTGAGCTGACATGCAATCAACGACAATGACAAGCCACTTGAAACCCATTCGCTCTGCTCCTCTGTCACAGCCCGGAGACTGGCCCGGCTCCTCTGTTGCCGGGGCCCCAAAGCCTCGCAAACGGATTCCCCTTTTTGTCAGGCTGCTGCCCATGGCCAGAGCCGGCCGCTGGCTTTTCCCCCGCGCCCGCCCGGTGACTGCCCGATGACGGCTCCCGTTGCGCTCGCAGCCGGGCTCTCTGATAAATAAATCATCGCGGCAGCTTCCCCGCACCTCACCGGCCACTCACGGAGCTCCTCTTCTCCTTCTTTTTTTTTTTTTTTTTCCCAGACTAGTGAAAGTGCTTGCCCGACTATTTAGTTATTTGTTATAATTTCTTTTTCTTCATTTTGTTTTATTTTCTGCGGCGGGTCGCGGGTGCATCTCCGGGCCCCGCCGCACTGTAACGTCTCCGCTCTGTTCTTCTCTCCGCCCGTAGGCATGGAGGACGCCGGCGTCCAGAGAGGAATATGGGACGGGGACGCCAAGACAGTCCAGCAGTGCTTGACTGACATTTTCACCAGCGTTTACACTACCTGCGACATTCCAGAAAATGCCATTTTCGGCCCCTGCGTCCTGAGTCACACATCCCTGTACGACAGCATTGCCTTCATCGCCCTCAAGTCCACCGACAAGCGCACCGTCCCCTACATATTCCGGGTAAGAGCCGCTCCTTTGCCTGGCGAAACCACTGTCCCCGCAGCCGGGGAGCCGGCTGCCACCGCCGCTCGCCCCGACGGCCGGTGCCCGAGCGCATGCCCCGCCGCGGAGCGCATCCCGGCCGGGCCGCCCACTATCTGCCACGGCCCCGCCGAGCTGAGCGGGACCCTCCGCCGCCGGAATGCTTTCCCTCGCCACTGGCTAGGGCAGAGCCGCTCCCCCGCCGCTTCTGCCGGCTGCCCGGCCCCATCCTGTCTGTCGCTCGGTCCGTCCATCCGCGTGTATTAAAGCGAGGTTTGCAGGTGGATACGTCGGCGGCTAACGGTTCGTCGGAGGGGCTGATGTGGCTGCGTCTGGTGCAGTCGGCGCGTGAGCGGGAGGAGCAGAACCTGGAGGCCTACATCAAGAGCGGGCAGCTCTTCTACCGCTCCCTGCGCCGCATCGCCAAAGACGAGGAGCTGCTGGTGTGGTACGGCAAGGAGCTCACGGAACTGCTGCTTCTCAGCCCTGCCCGGGCCCCTGCCCGCAGCAACGGTGGGTACCCCGCGCGGCCGCCTCGCGCCCCCTTCCCACAGCTCCGAGGGAAACCGGGGGCCACCGTGGCGGCGCAGAGCGGGGGGTCTGAGTGGGGGTCCCTACCAGGCGTGATGGGGGGAGGCGGCAGGCATCGGGACCCCCCGCCCCCTTTTCCCGGAATCCCGTGGGGAAACCTGGTCGCCGGCCCCGGCTGACGGTGCCCCCCTCTCTGTCTCTCCCGTCCCACCCGTGCGTGTGTCCGGTCGCAGGCTCGCCGCCCTTCGCCTGCCCCGAGTGCAGCCAGCGCTTCCAGTTCGAGCTGCCCTTCGCAGCCCACCTCCGGTTCCGCTGCCCCAAGAGGCTGCACGGCCCCGACACCGGCCCCGCCGCCGAGGCCACCGGCGGCAAGGACGGCGTCGGCAAGGAGCAGGAGGCCGGCAAGTACTGCAAGCCCGGTGGGCCGCTCCACCACCCCTTCCCTGGGGTCGATGGCGGCAGCGCCGCCGCCAGCACCAAACCCTCCACGGACTTTCACAACCTGGCGCGGGAGCTAGAGAACTCCCGCGGCGGCCACGGCGGGTCCCCCGGGCGGCCGGCGCCCCCCGAGGGCGGCCCCGAAGCATCGGCCGGGAAAGCCAAGCGGCGGTACCCCGAGGAGGAGGAGCGGGGGCACGGAGCGGCGGCGCGGGGCCGCTTCCCGACGGAGCGGCCGGGGCTGCCCTCGGCGCCCAAGGAGGAGCCGGTATGCGCCCCGCAGCAGCAGTACCGGGCGGCCGGCTCCTACTGCGGCTTGGAGGAGGGCGGCCGCCTCTTCGCGCCGCCGAGCCCGGAGACCGGGGAGGCCAAACGCAGCGCATTCGTGGAGGTGAAGAAGGCGGCCCGCGGCCCCGAGCCCGACGGCGGGGGCCCGGAGGAGGGCCAGGAGCGCTCCTCGCCCGCCGCACCCGGGGCGGGCGGTGGGGAGCCGGGGCTGTGTCCCCGCGGCGGCCCCGGGGGCCCGCTGGCCTCCCGCCTGGAGGGAGGTAGCCCGGCGCGGGGCAGCGCCTTCACCACCGTGCCGCAGCTGGGCGGCGGCGGCCCCGGGGGGCCCGGCGGCGGGGCCGAAGAGCGGAAGAGCGCCTTCTCCCAGCCCGCCCGCTCCTTCCCGCACGTCCCGCCGCTGGTGCTGGGCCAGAAGCTGGGCGGGCTGGGCGAGCCCTNAAGCAGAGCCCCTTCCTCTACGCCACCGCCTTCTGGCCCAAGAGCTCGGCGGCGGCGGCCGTGGCGGCGGCGGCGGCGGGGCCGCTGCAGCTGCAGCTGCCGTCGGCGCTGACGCTGCTGCCGCCGTCGTTCACCTCGCTGTGCCTGCCGGCCCAGAACTGGTGTGCCAAGTGCAACGCGTCCTTCCGCATGACCTCGGACCTGGTCTACCACATGCGCTCCCACCACAAGAAGGAGTATGCGCTGGAGCCCCTCGTCAAGCGGCGCCGCGAGGAGAAGCTCAAGTGCCCCATCTGCAACGAGTCCTTCCGCGAGCGCCACCACCTCTCCCGCCACATGACCTCGCACAACTAGCGGGGACCCCCCTTACCCCCGCCCGGGGACCGACCCCCCGCTCCCGGCACCCTCGCCCGGCCCTCGCCTAGGGCAGCGGCCACCCGCCGCTTTCTTTCCTTTCCTTTCGATGCACGCATTTTCACTTTCCGGGGAGGGGCGGGGAGGGCAGCAGGGAAGGGGAAAAGAAAGAGGAGAAGACGAAGAAAAAAGAAGGAAAAGAAAAAAAAAAAAAAGGCACCGGAAAAAAAAAAAAAGAAAAAAAAAGCAAATTACTTAAAAAATACATTTTTTAAAATGTCATATATTGCAACATATTGATGCATTTGTCATACGTTTCTACTTAAATTATTAAGCACTTATGGTTTAGATGTAATAATAATTATATGTCAGGGTAAATTTTTATTTTAGATATAAAGCTAAAGGCGGGGAGGGGAGCGGCGGGGCCAGCGGGGGAGGCGGGCCGGGGTCCTGCATGCACCGGGCGCCTCCCGCCCGCCCGGCCCCGTCGCCCGCGTCCCTTTGACTGCTGAGTGTCACTTGGTGCCCGTGAAATGAGTCTTCGATAGTTCCGTGTTACCTTTACTTTTTGGTTTGGGTTTGTTATTTTTTTCCCCCCCTTCCTCCTCTCGAAAAGATTTATTAAACTTTATAGTTTATCTGGGTATGTTGGATGCTTTGACAATAAATGACTTTATTTTCTTCAAAGCACCTGGACGTTAATCGCTGCCGGGGGGCGGGCGGTGGGGAGAGAGGCGGCCCCAGACCTGCGGGGCGGGAGCAGTGCCCTCGGCCTGGCCGGGCTGCGGGGACTGGGGAGGGCAAGAAGAGAGACATCGCTGCGTCCCCTTTCCTCTCGCCTTCTCTCCTTCCTTCCTCCAGCCTCTCTAACAGTCGTCTATCCTTCTGCCTGTTCCTCCTTGGTTTCACCCTGCATTTTATCCCCTGTATATTTCTTTTCCTTTTCACCTCGTTGCTTTCATATTCCTTGTGTGTTAGGGCACTTGTTCCATTTCTTTGTGTTTGTGTTTCTTTCAATTTCTATGTTTGTGTCTATATGCCTTTTCTTCTGCTTCTCCTTTGCCTTTCTTTTTCCTTTTCCTCTCCCCCCCCCCCCCCCCACCTTTTCCTTACCAGCCCCTCTCAGGCATTACCTTCCTTCCTATCTTTGGTCTACACCACCTCATCCCTGCCAGGGACATTTGTTGCCCCCAACCATTACTAGGGCTGTATGCAGCCTCATGGGGCAGATGGCTCTTGGCTCACAGGATGATGGGAGCCCTGGGCCTGATCCTGATCCCCAGGGCTTGTACAGGGCCTGGGGAGACAGGGCTCACAGGAGCCCCCAGCTTTGGTGTCTTTGGGAGCAGGCAGGGGTAGATCCCCATTGCCCTGGTTCACTATTGGGGTGATGGGACCATAGTTTGGAACACATGGGAGGGCTCAGGAAAGAGGAATCCTTCTGGGATGTGAGGGGACAACCTGGCCCTATGGGCATCACCTGCAGCAGGTGCATTTGGTGTCAGACCCACGTATTTTTTGAGTGCAAGGAAGAACACAACCCGACACAGCAGCTTGCTGATGTGCTGAAAAAAAAAACCCCAAAACATTTCCAGGTGCAGTTTGGTTTAACTGTTGAGGGCTGATGTCACAGGCACGAGGCAGAGTGTGGCTTGGCAGGTCACTGTCAGGGAGAATATTCTAAAGCCGATGTGCAAAGCAGGAGCCCTAGTCAGGGGCTTGTGAGTCCCACAGCTTGGTGCAAATAGGACTCAGGGTGACACCAGCACTTGCTGCTGCATGTTTTGGTTTGAGATAAAATACCTGGACTCACTGCAGAGCTCTCATAGGTCCAGCAGAAGTTTCCTGGAGCTTCAGACAGGACGCTTCAGAACTCAGCATGCTTTAAGCCTTCTTGTCTCTCCCTGAGAAGAGGCTGATAACCAGCAATGGCCTTCCCACACGTCGGAAGAGCTCAGGTGGGTCCCTGATAAGAAAACGGCATTGTAGTCCGGAGGTTTCCCCACCATGCATTTGCATCGCTCTCTCCCAGCACTAGGCGCTGTCCCGGAATCACCCCGGGATGCTGTCTGCTCCCTTAGCTCACTTGCCCTCGAAAGCCAAAATCTGCCATTCTTCCGGGACTGTATGAATAACGCCGTCCCAAGCCGCCACTCCTTGACTGCCTCTCGCTGCCGTCAGGAACACGCGTGTCTCCCCCTGCCCGCAGTTAATTGCAGGGGCGAGGCCCTAATTGCTCCCTCGGAGCTGTCCTCACAGGCGGGACCCCGGCAGCGCCGGCCCGCGCTGGAGGGGGCGGGCGGCGGTTCCCCGCGAGCCCGGCGCGCCGCGGGCATGGCGCGGGCGGCACCGCCATCTAGCGGGGCCGGGGCACGCTTGTCGCCGCGCCGGCTCTGGCCGCGGGGCCGTCCCGGGGCTGCTCCCGGGGCTCGGAGCCTCCGTGGCCCCGGGGAAGCTTGTAAATGAAGTACGAAGGGTGTTCTCCCCGGCTCCGCTCGCTCGCTCGCTCGCTCTGGTTGTTAGGCTTTGTCCCCGCTGCTGCTGCGTCCCCCGCCGACCCTCGGCTTTGCCCGAGGTGAGCTCACGGCCGCGGCGTGGGCGCGAGATGCTGCGGGACAGCAGTCGCTCGCACCGGCCAGGCTGGCAGCTGGCGGACTTCCCCCGCGGCGCTGTCCGTCCTTCTGGCCACGGGAAGATGCCCAGTGCCATAACTGGCCGGGTATCCCACTCCCTGGCCAGGGGATGTCTGGGCCTGCGGGAGGCCCTGGGCGATGGGCTTGGCTGCAGGCACGGTGTTGAGCCCCCGGGCTTTGCCTGTGGGGTCCATCTGGGCTGAGGGGTACCTGCCTGCACAGTCAGCCTCTTAAAAACCCTGTCACAACGTGTGTATGGTGCAGCAGGTACTCTGTGTCAGTACTGGTACACAGAGCTCGCACTCTACATAAGTAGCAAAAACATTCATGACATGGGCGGGAAATTTAATCAAAGACGGCAGACTTTATTTTGGCAAAATCTGATATCAGAAAGGAGAAATAAAACCCAACTCTTGGTCCTGTATGGTTGCTTATTGTACAGAGGAGGGTGACAAGAGCCATTGAGGCTCAGGACTCTGCTGCAGCAGGTCCTCCTTTGCTCCCCAGAGCTGCACTGGATTTCCTTGTGTTCAGAGTGAGTGCCCAAACAATGCTCATTTGTCCATCACGGCACAGCTGTATGTGAAATAAGAAGGAATCTCCTTTTTCTTTTCTTCTCAGGTGACTTTCTCAGTCTGTGGTCTGATGCTGTGTTGCATCTTTGCATAGGGCAGAGGCAGACCAGGCTGTGGCACCAGCCAGCTTTTGCTGACATGGGATTCTCAGCATTGCAGCTGACAAAAGGCAGCACTGAGGCATTTCCTTGGGAGAGAGCTGCCTCTGTGAGCTCATACCACAGTATGCAGCTGCATCTGCCTCCAGAAACCACCCTGCAAAATGCATCTTCAAGGTGCTGCAGAGGAGCAGGGCAGCTTGGAAGTAAGGAAGGGCAGCCTTCAGCCTGGGCCTGTCCCAGTGCTGCCAGGGGAACCTCCTGGCTGCTCCATCTGCGGCTGGGCCACGCAGCAAATAGTAGTTCCATAAATGCCAACGTTAATGCTGTTACCAGGGTGCAGCAGGGAGGCTTGCAACCACAGTAGTTTCTACGTGAAAGCAGATCTGAACTGAGTTTATTCTAATACATGTTAGTGATACGCATGCCAAAACTGGTCAGGGGCAGGGAGGCTTTGTTTTGCTTTTAATATAACCTGCAGCAGTCAGGTGGCCATGGGCAGCAGACAGCTCACACATCCCTGGGCTAAAGCTGAGAGCAGCTGCCTGCTGGGAGGCCTGATCCGGCCCCCACAGAAGCCAGGGTGAGCTTTGCTGCTAGTTCCACACAGCAGCAGGTTCAACTGTGGATTAGTACCTGTGTGGTTGCACACAGACAGCTGAGCTCCCTGGCTGCATGGGCACAGGTTGAACAGAGCTTTTCTCGGGACAATTATTCTTTTATTTAAGTCTCGACAGATTTGTCTGAGCAAGGCTTTCACAGGGGTCAACCCACTCCCAGTTTTCCCAGAGCATTCATCTGGCTCACAGCAAGCCCTCGGTGTGGTACCTGCACCCTGCAGAGATTGCCCAGAAATCTCTCTGTTGGGTTTTCTGCAAAGCATGAAGATGCAAAGCTGCATGCTGTCATGATGGAAGGATGAAGTCTGTTGCCCAGTCGGTGACACCATTTGCTGTGGTTCTTCTTGAGCAGGCTGGGCTCTTCTTTGCAAGGTGTGTGTTGCTAGTTGACCTGTAATTGGGTAAGGTGTTAAAATTGAACAAGCAGCTATTTCATATTGCATTGTACTATCTGGCTCTTTATGAGTCTGTCTGTGGATGTCTAAGAGAAGACAAACAGTTTACTTGTTCTGCAAATAATACAAGCTATACAGTATTTGTTCAGTGCTTTGGAGCCAAAACCAGGCACTGCTGCTAAGGTCTTATTTGGAGGGGGAAAAGGTCTTACACAGTATCAAAGGTATTGATGTTGGGTTTAAACCAAATAAAAACAAAAAGCAAAATACAGGGGGAAGGTTTCTGTAAAATATATGCGTGTTCTGCCTAATACTGGCTTGCTTTGGATTTTTTTTTCAAGAGCAGTTGTTTTTCACTTATTATTATTTCTTTTATTGCCTTATCTATTTCCTTTCCTATTTTCCATTCCATACATGGTGTGTCTGTTTAGGTTCAAGTGTGAACAGCCTGATTCCTCTGCCCTGTCCCAAGGGCAGGAGGAGGGTGGCTGGCAGTGGTGTGGAGGTACTGTGGGCAGGTTGAGGCTGGAATCTCCCTGCTGAGGTGGGCACAACTGTCTGGGAGCACAGTGCTACCTGTCTCAGCCCCCTTGCCTCAGCAGCGGCTTACCTGGGGTGGATGTGCTGCAGCCCTGAGCATGGTCAGTCTTGCAGGGTTCTGGGAGGCCTGGCTGTGCAGAAGAGATGCTGGGTGTGTATGGATGTGCAGTGATGTGTAACTACATCCATGCTACTAGCATCATTCCCCCTTCAGTACCAGCTGCCTGCCAGAAATCCCTCTGTATTGCTTGGGGGAAGGTTATGGGTTTGGCTTCCTCTAAGAGGGTCTCCACTGGTGTCAGGGGTGACTGCATGTCCCTGGGGGTGTCCCAGCATGTCCTGTGCTGATGGTAATACTGGGTAAGTGCAAGGTGGTGCACTAAGGCTGTGGCACACCTGGGACCAGCCCATGCCCACCATCTATTGCATTCAGTATAATGTCCATCTTCCGGCCTCACTGGATTTACACTGTATTTTGTCTTAATTGACCAAAAAAATCCATCAGAACAGCAGCTGTTTGTCATTGAAACATGGAGGGAGGGACAGCCCTGTCTGGGAACGTGCTGGAGGGGAAACTGTGCTGAGGCTCCTCTTAAATGAAGCACCTTAGGGTATTGGCTCAGCCTTGCCCTTTCCTAGAACCACCTGCAGCCATGGCCCCTCAAAAGCAACCAGGCTGGTGTTTTGCAGGGGAATGGTGGCTTCTGAGTGACCCAGTGGCTTTAATGCCCATAAGGAAGGAGTGGGTGTCACCCAGCAGCACCTGGGTTCTTCATAGCACCTGGGTTATCTTAAGTAAATTGAACTCATTTAGTACATGTACTCCTGGTAGCACATTCTGCCTTCAGCTCTGTGCAGAGCTGCTGGGACAGCCGAAGCATGTGCCGTACCCTGGGAATGGGGAGGCCTCTTGGAACAATGCATGGGGCTCTGCTTGCAGGGTGATCTGGGGTGCACCTACAGTTTCATCATGCTGCAGGTGAGTGTCCTTCGGGGTAAAAATCCTTAATGTAAAGGCTTTTTTTTTTTTTCAGTCTTTTGGGGTGATGTGGTGTGTATTTCCCTGGGGAGCAGCTGACCCTGGGGCACCCTGTGGCTATGTGAGTACAGGGTAGTAGTGTTACTCTGCAGTCCCCTGAGAGATTGAATCCAGCATGTTATTACTCTGTTAATGCTGTAAGAAAAACTTTCTTGTGGGTGAAAACCCAAGTGCTGTTGATGAGGCAGCCTGGTAGGGTGCTGCTGTAGCCTGACACAGCTTGGCTTGAGGCTGTCATACCTGCAACACCTACATCCTATGGGGATCAGGGGTGGTCCTGATAAACACAGGGCTGGTGGAGCCCTGGGTAGGGCCAGGGCTACAGCGTCACACAGGATAGTTGAACAGAGAGCTTCATTGGCTTGGTTTATGTCTTGTCACATTTAATTGCTCCTTAAAAATATGCAAGGTAAAATAGCACTGAGCTCATGGTGGGAGTGGGGAGTATTCCTGCTGTGGGAAGCATGGCCCTGTGTTATGTGGCAGATCAGCAGGCTCAGAAAAGCCCTTCTCCTCTTTGAACATGAGATTGTACATTTGAAATCCAACTTATTCTCTCCATTTGCTAAAAGTTTTCTTGCAATCAAGCCTTGAATAATTTAGGTAACATAACACTGGCATTAGGCTTCAGAATCTGTGTGTATGTGTGTGAGCGTTGCTCCTGCCCAAGGCAATTACACTGGGTTATTCTAGCAAGCTGACAATCATATCTAGTTATTTATTTAGATTTAAGCCTTTTTTTTTTAATTCTACATGGGTAGACTATTTGAAATGAATATGTTGTCTTAATAGGTTCAAATGTAAACAACCCAAGACAATATAGTTGATGCCCAAAAGACTGCTTGCTGATTTTCTTTCTTAGGGTTTCATCCTGAAGATGAAAATATGCAGTATACCATAAGGGCAGTATTTTTGAGTTGTTTGTCTGGCCCAGGAATCCCCAGAGGAGGGCGATGGCATCCTGCAGATGGGCCAGGAACCTCCTTTCCCCCCCACTCCCCTCCCCGAGGCAGTGTATGGCAGTGTATCTGTGTGCGATCTCACAGCAGGGAGAGCAGTAGATGAAACCTGAAAGAACTTGGCTGTCTCAGAGTGCCCACTCGCTCCCCCCCCCCCCGAAAGGGTCACAACCATGTAGTGCTGTGAGGTTGCCACTGACAGCAAGTCTAGAACACCATCTTGGGCACATCCCCTGGGAGATGTCACCTTCTTGGTAGCCTTTCCAAGAGCCTTGCCCCAGGGGAATTTCTGTCATTGTGGAGAGAAAAATTGTTCCAGAAGCCTGTGTGAGCAGAGGATGCCTGGCAGCCAGGGTGGCACCAGAGAAGCTGGTGGAAACAATGGAGATGGATGCTAGGGTCAAAATTTGGGAGGCTAGACTTGCTGATGCTGATGAACCTCCAGGCATGGCAGATTTGGATGGGTATCTCTCCCTGGGACTTCCTCCTTCCTGCTCCTGGGCAGCTGCTGTGTCCAGTTCCTCCCATGATGAAGACTTCAAACATTTTTATGTTCACCTTAACTTACAGTGGCAGAAATGGTTTATGGTCTTCTGAAGCTGGATGGAGAACAGATTTCCCAGGGGCTGATCGTTTGGCAGCTGAAGCCTTTAAAGCAAGATGCAAAAGGAGAAATCCTCAAGTGAGGTGGCTGTGCCTCTGCACGTGCAGCTGTGCAAACATCATGGGAGAGATTCGTAGCCCCTTTAGGTCCTTGTCTTTCTCGGCAGTATGGATTTAGAATCAGTAATTAAATAAAACAAAGTGGGTAAGTGGAAGTCATAGATTTTACGAGGTCAGCCTCTGTGGTTGCAAGATGTAAACAAGCTTTCAAGTGTCCTGACCCTCCTTCAGGTATGTCTATCTATATATAGGGCTGTCTATATATACACATTTATATATAAACATGTGTGCATATATCTGTGTGTGTGTGTGTATATATATATGCTGATAAATAGTTTGAGATTGCAATCATGTTGTGAGATCATTCCTGTTTGCAGCAGACTGTGCCAGGTGTCACTCAGGCTGGATATGGCCCCTTAAGTTTGTGTCCCTCCCTGTGCCCCTGACCTTCAGCTTCCTCAGAAGGCGAAGGTCGTCCTCTGGCGTGCCACCCACTCTGCCTCCTTCCTGCTGAACCCGATCCCTGGGCGTGCGGCCCGTTCGAGCCTGCCGGCCAGAGCTGACCCTGCTGATGGCTGCAGAGGGTTTCCTGGGTATAACATATGGGGAAAACACAGGAGCAACAAGAGCACATTAATTGTATGGTTTGGTCTGTACGCTGAGCAGGGTGAATCTGGCCTGTGTTGGCTTTTGTAGAGGTGTCCCCTCTGGCTTCAAATGTGCAGGGAGCCTTAAGCAGCCCCAGGAGCTGAAAAAGGCAGGATCTATTTGGTGCTGTGCTGGGGTGATGGATGGGCTGTTGCTGCAGGGTCTCCTCCTGCGCCACAGTACCGCGGGGCAGTTGTCATTGTAATTGGGAAGAAATATGGCCGTCGGTGCTGGCAGGGCACTGGGCACGTGTCGAGGTTACTGGCAAGGGGAGGCTGCGGGGCCGCCACTCACCCTGCCTGGGAACCACGGGGCATACGGTGCACAGGCGAGGGCCAGCGCTTCCCCACAGGCCTTGATGCTTTCAGGAGGTTTAGGGCGGTGGCAGTTCTGTGAGCCCCTGGCTGCCCCCAAAAGGCTGCTTTCTGCAGCTGGGCACGGTCTGGCTACCCTGTGAGGGAGGGCAGGCAGCTTTCCTGCTCGGGGTGCTGCTTCCAGCCCCAAATCCGCTCCCTTGCCCCTTGCCCGGGGCCGAGGCCGGGCGGACTGTGCAGCTGCCGGCTGTCATCCCCCTCGCGCCCCCGGCCTGGGACGCTGCAACCCAATCCCTTCCCCAGGGTCTCACCGAGCCCCGTTGCCCGGCCATGGGTGAAGCGGCTGACGAGGTATTTCTCGGCGGTAACCCGAGGCGCAGCCTCAGCGCCTCCGTCTCGGTGGGGCGGACAAGTTAATTCCCCAGATTTATGCGCCCCCCGAGCTTCAGCATCTGCCGCGGGGGGTGCTCGGTGCGGCCGGGGCCGGGCACAGGTGCGGGGCCGCCGCCCGTTTATAAATACCCCGGTGGCGGCGGGGAGGGGCGTCCCGGTCCCCCCCGCCGGGGCTCCGCGGCGGAGCGGGATGCGGCGCGGCGCCCGCCCTCCCGCCGGCAGCATGAGCCCGTCCTTCCTCCTCCTCCTCCTCCTCCTCGCTCTGCCCGCCCGCGGACGGCGAGAGCAGGTGCCCGGCGGGGCGCAGCCGGGGCCGGCGGGCCGCAACGCCCCCGCGCCTTCCTCCTCCTCCTCTTCCTCCTCCTCGGCGGCAGCGGTGGCGGGGCCGAGCCGCTTCCCGCGGAGCCGCCCGGGGCGACGGCGGGGCCGGCTGTACTGCCGGGTGGGCATCGGCTTCCACCTCCAGCTGCACCCCGACGGCCGTGTGGACGGCGCCCACGACGCGAGCCCGCTCAGTGAGTGCCGGGGGGCCGGTCGGGGGGGCTGGGGGGCGTCTGTCCGTGCCCCAGCTCGGAAGGGGCGGCGAGGCACATCCCCCGGAGCGGCAGCATCCCTAGTCTTGGGGCTGTCTCCTCTGGGGTGATGGAGCCACTCGCTCCCTGCCGCCTTTATCTGGGGTGAGCTGTGGCCCGGGTAGCCTCATGAAGGTGGAGTTTGGGGTGCTGCTTGCCCTGGGAGGATGGGTTCGTGGAGATCTGTGGCCTCGGGTGGAACACAGTCCCGGGGAGCGGAGCGAGCCCTGCTGTGCTCACTTTGGGAAGGGCTGCCCTGCAGGGTTCACCCGCCTTGAGGAAGAGAGTCTTGTGGGGACTGATGTAAAGGGATGAGGTTTGTACTCCTAAGGCAGAACCTTGCCGGGACACTGGGAGAGAGAGTGTTGCGCCGTGCTCTCCCTCATACTGCTTCTCCGTCCTTTCCCCATGTTAACTTTTTCATCCTTCCTTCTGCATTCTGATTGTTCCAGCACAGTGCTAGGATATATTCAGTTTAAAAATAGGACTGAGACTGACGTTCCCCTGAGAGAAAGCTGTGCTAACTCATGGCTTATCCTTCAGGTCGGAGTTGTCGTGATATCCTGTTAGAGGAAATGAAATGGCAGGGGAGGTTGAAAAATCACTTAAAGAGCCTGAGGTCTTGGGCCTGGCAGCACATGGGGCTTCAGTTGTCAGGTATGCTTACAGAGCAATGGCGACATCTGGCCTGGACCAAATCATTTGAGCCTTGGTCTATGCTTTGAAGCCATGAAGGAAAGCATCCTGTGGGCAGGGATTTTGGTAAGCCAGAAACCTTGCTTGGGATTTTGAGGAGCGCTGAGGGTGCATAGATGGGAAAGGTTTGGGCGCTGTGAAGGGCAAAACAAGGTTGGGGCTGTTTTAGGAGATATCAGTTTGGAGGGGCAGCCTGTGCCATGCCCCCCTGGACCATGTCCCACAGCAGCATGACAGAGGGACTTTCTCCTGTGAGATGTGTGCAGCCTTTAATGCCACAGCTGTCTCACAGGGACTTGGATTACGTTAAGTTCCTTCCTCTTTAATCTGTTATTTTCTACCTGGAAAGGCACTAGTGGCACCAGCTCCACACTTGGTAGCAGAGCCAGCCCTGTCTGGGGACACGTGCTGGTGGCAGGTTGCCCTGAGGAGCTATTCCCTGTGGGAAGAAGGTGGCTTTTTGCAGAGAAACCCCAGCTTTGGCCTCTGGGAAACTGGCTTTAGCCCCGGGCACCCCAATAACTTCCAGCCAGCAGTCACTCCCTACCAAGGCCGGCAGGCTTTGATGTGCCCTTGAGGACAGGGAGCATGCCTTGTTGCAGTGGGGCTGCACAACTCCATGCCTCTTAGCAGTTGCTACCACTGGGGCTTGTGGGGTGAGGAGACGTGGCCCTCCAGACCCACAAAGTGCCCCCCAGGCCCTTGGTGCTGGGATCTGGGTGCCTCTGGGAGCTGTGCTTCCTCCTTAAAATAAACATGGGAAGTGGTGATCTGATCCCCTGGCCTCAAGGATTTAACAGCAGCTTCATGTTTGCTCTTGGCACATTAATATGTGTGGCTCTTGGCTGGGGCTGGGTGAGATGCTCTCATGGGCTTCTTCGTCTGAGGCCAGGGCCACCCAGGGCTACAGCATGGGTAGCAATGCTTTTTTTTCCTAGGGTGGGAAGGGCATGTTGGGAACGGGTGCTTACCTCATCTTCCTCTGACTAAGGGGGGTGTCAGGGCAGATGCCTGGCCCTGCTGCCACTCTTCCTCTACCAGAGAGGACACTGCACTGAGTGGGGAAGCAAAACACGTAGGTACTGTTGCTGAAGTTGCTCAGAGGCTAAAGCTCTTCTGTAAGTTGAGTTGTAAGTCACATACGCCCCACTGGGGGCCAGAGACCAATCCTATTTAGAGAATACCTGTCTGAGGTGAAAACAGCTTGCTCTCTCATGTCTGAGCTGCATAGCACCCAGCTCCCCAAGTTGTGCTACAAGGAGGGGCCTAAGAAACCACTGTTGATACTTATAGCCTCAAATGGTGTCTGTGACACCTGGTATGTATGGGAGGAGGACAGGCAAGGCTTATCTCAGTGGGATGACTGCAGGCTCAAGGGAGGGATTCCCTTGAGAGAGATTTCCCCTGGGGTGAACTTGCTCTATTGCAACTAAATCAGAAGTTGTCTTCCAAAATGTGGCTTTAAAAAAAACCAAAAAGCAAAACAACAAACAAAAAACCAAACAAAACCCATGACCACCACCCTGTAGCCATTTTGAAGTCAGTGCAGGTCCCTCTGGGGCGGAGGGATGGAGCAGGAGGGCTGTGTGGAGCCAGGCAGCCAAGGAACAGGATTGTCTGGAGGAATTGCAAACCTGTGAGACTTTTTTTTTTTTTTTTCTAGCTTTTTTTTTTCTTTGTCACACTGATGTGAAAAGAACTGTGATTTATTTTGGGATTTCTGTCATCCTAGGTATTTTGGAAATATTTGCTGTGTCTCAGGGGATTGTAGGAATACGAGGAGTTTTCAGCAACAAATTTTTAGCGATGTCAAAAAAAGGAAAACTCCATGCAAGTGTAAGTAACCCCCCTGCTTATCAGTATGTCTCGTTTATTAAAGGTCTTGTGACACCTTCACATGTACGCAGCAGCGATGCTCCTGGGCAGGGCCCTGGCGTGCTGAGCCCCTTTGGCTGCTGGGTGGGCTCTGCGCTGGGTGGTATCAGCACCACACAGACAGATAGGAGACAGGTGGAGCCCGAAATCCCGAAGCTCATATCCCTCCTTAATCCATTTAACCAAGAAAAGTGCCTTTTCTTTTTTGCAGTTGGTTATTTGCATCAAAAGGACTCGTTCTTTGAGCGTTGCCTGTTTATTTTTAGCAACTTCTGCAGCAGATCGCGCAGACGGTTTTAGCCAAATGTCTCCCGGGGACCGGCATGCGTGGTGCCAGGAGCTCACCCGCTCCCCTGCGTGTGCCTACCAGGGAGAGATGCTCCCTGGGGAGAGCTTTGGGCAGGTGAGGAGCAGAGAACCTGTGCAGGAGCATTGCAGCTAGAGCGGAAAAATCCCAGTAGCTGCTGTTTCTGCATGCTGTTATCCTGAAGGCTGGGGTTTCCTGCAGGTCTAAGTATGCTTTTTTCAGGCCTTCTGCATTGAAAAAAAATCCTGTAAGTCGATTTCAATTTTTTTTTTTAACTTCGAGATGCTGCTGCTTAATTTTTTTCTTGTTAGTGTTAGAGATCATTTAAACAAATGAAAGTACCGTGCTTGCATGAAAATGTCAAGTTTTAAAGGCATGTGTAAATGTAGCACCTAAGATAGGCATTTTAAAGGCAGCACCTTGGAAGACCTGTCACTCAGGTTTGTTCCCAGGGACCCTGTTCAGGGCCAATGGCCTGGAAGAGGGATAAGGCTGTTGTCTGCCCCGTGGTTATTAGCCAAACCTCATAGTTTCAGAGTGGGTGTTACTGATTTACTTCTGTTGGCCAGGCCCACAGATTGCCTTCAAGTGAGATTTATGAACCTCTATCTCTCTCTCTCTCTCTCTCTCTCTCTCTCTCTCTTTTTCTTTCTCTTGTCTTATTGGAGTGTTGCTCCTGAGCACATGGTTGCCTAGATTTGGAATCACAGTAAGAGTGGGAAAGCTGTCTGCGGGAAAAGGCAGAAAGGCTGCAATGGAGAAAAACACGAGGGAAGGAAATAGGGCAGGGAACAGGAGAGCAGTGGAAATTACCTTTGGAGTAATGGACGGAAAGAGGAGGGAAGCAGGTGGAGTGTGATTCCTGGACCCTCCAGAGCTTCCCCTTGGTCACAGTGTACAATGGGCCTCTTATTAGAGCTGAAGCCTTGATTTATGCCCTGGTGCAGTCAGAAATTAAATCAAACCTTGTCGGTGTATGGTTAATTGTCGGCACACAAAGGGCAGCGCAGGAGAGGGACATCAATTAGACGGGTCAGAGCGAGGGTGAAGACACATGATGCCCTGCTCAGATGAAAGCCACGAATTTGTAGAAACTTGACCCAAATGTCTAAAGATTGCTGGGCTAAATAATGCCGATAATGCAAACCCGGCATCTGTTGTTCTTTCCTGCCTTGGCAGGATAAAGTTATTTCATGGCCTAATGAGTTTTGAGCAGTACAAAGCGCGTCCTGCGCCCGTCACTCAGGGCAGTGCTTTGATATGGGAGTCATGCCGGTGACTTTGTGCTGAACTGCAGATAAAAGTCATTCCTGCAGGGATTCGGGCTCCTTCGAAACTGACTGTCAGGACCCAACTTTATCCCTGCTCCATGCTTTGCAGCAGCTCTCCTTTTCCTTTTTTCTTTCTTTTTTTTTTTTTTTGATGGCAACTTAATTAAATTACTAAGCAGTTCATTTTTAGAGGCACCAGCTTCAGAAAATGACAGTAATCCTGGCAATTATCAGTTGCGTGCACAGATGGCTTTTTGCTCGTTGTTAAATCCTCAGCCCTGTTTGTACATTTTTAGCGTGGAATGGGCAGGAGGGCGCTTGGTGTAGGTCTTGGCAGCAGCTGGCACAGACCCCAGAGGAGAGGGTCACCCACAGGGAGCTCAGGTAATTCTCCTTTCTCAGGAGTTTTTCTGAGTGACCCAAATGCTGTGGTCCTCACTGGGGTAAATATCTGTTGAAATGAATTTTGAAATTCATTTTGAAATTTAATTGACTTCACGATTGGTCTACGTGATTGTTTCTAGAGCTGCTGCAGAGCAAATCTGTGGCTGTGCTGCCTGCTCTGTGCTGGGAAAATGCCTTTTCCCTGTCTGAAATGGCGTGGTTGCTGAGCTGAGAGGCTGGGATGTGGGGGAGTGTGTCAGAGTGATGGTGAAGTGGCAGCTGATGTGCTTCCTAGGGCTGTTTGCCATCTGAGGGTGAGAGCTTCCTCCATGCGCCCTGCCTGCAGGTCTCTTCCTTCCCTGCACTGCTTTTGGGAGCAGCCCATGGCACGCCTCAGTATTTGGGGCTGGGGACCAGCCCTGCTTCTCCAAATCCTGCTTTGGAGGGGATGCTACTCAGACTCTTAGGGAGTGGTTCTCCCAAAACCACTTGAAGCTGAACTTTTCCTGTGATATTCTGAATGGGGCACTGGGCAGCCCTCTTCCTACCACCTCCCTTCCCAGGATGGCATGGCCTCAGAAATGCTGGGCCAGATTGGAAATGCCTGTTTGGCTTACCCGTGAACCAAGCAGCAAGTTTACCTGCCTGTACAGGGAGATGTATGATCAGTGGCATGAGCATCTTCTCTGTCACATCAGTGCTTGCAAAGCCTTATGGAGTTGATGTTGGTATCAGATCCTCAGCCATGGTCAGCTTTGATGTCTAGGGCAGGGCAGCCAGCTTCATCTTCATCTCCAAAAAAGCCTGCTCTTGCCATTTGCCCAGATCCCACTGGGAAATGTGGGGCCTGATTCAGAGCCTCTTGAGCTGAGCACCCTTTCAGGTGTGCATTGGTGCTTTGGTCAATCCTAAAACCTCAGCTGTGCCAGTGCTGATGTGGGAATGTCTCGCCTGAGCACCACTGCATGTGTTGGGGCTTCAGAGAGCAACAAGGGATCAGTAAAGCCTTGCATTGGGAAGGTGAATACTCATGCATGGGCAATACAGCATTGAGGATGTATAAGAAACAGGGAAAGCAAAAATGATTAATCATGGCAATGTTTCTTCCAAGAAGAGCAAAATGAGACTTCATTCAAAGGACTATGAGGAAAAAAAATGCATGGCAGGCTAGGGACTCTTGTCACTTGTATTCAAAAAATGAACCTCAGTGGTTAAAGATTAGGAATTTAAAAATTATTCCAGCCAGTTGGGCCTTCTGCATGGCTATAAAGCATGGTTTGGGGGTTTTGTCTTCTCCATTGCTGGGGATTTCCAAGCTCAAGAGCTCAGCATCCCTATCGTGAACAGTTCTGAAGTGTTGCTTTGTTTTGGCTGTGGTGCTCCAGGCGTGGCTGGAAAAGCTGTCAGGGCACCAGGTACCATTCCCACAGTCAGATTAAAGTGTGGTAAAGCACTTCAGAGATGCCACTGGAGGTTGCAGCCAGGTGTCCCAGGGCCATGGGTACATAGCTCGAGCATTAGGGCTCTAATTTTGTATTTCTGCATACTTTCCCCCACCTCTGAAAACAAGGAACTGTTATGGGCAGCGTTCAGCCTGTCCTCTCAAGCAATGGGTAGCTTTCACCCCTAGCTGTCCGGGACCCAGTGTGGCTGCCATGTTTATAAGAGGCCGTGGTGTTTGGCTGCTCATTATTTCTTCAGGTTATCAAGGGACAAAATTCCCTGAGTTAATTTAAGAAAAAGAAGAAGAAGAAAAAAACCTCCAAACTAATCCAAACCATGTTCAGTGAAGCAATGAAAATCTGCATGCAAATTGCCTTTCCAGATTAAGTGATGATTCAGTGCCCAAGGGAGAAGGAGCGGGGGTGCAACCCCAAGGTCCTCTTCGGGGCTGCGTCACAGAGGTTATGGAGCCACGTCCTCTCTCCTGGGCTGGGAGGGAAGGGTACTGCTGGGGCAGGCCAAGCTTTTTTTTTTTTTTTTTTTTCCCTAAGAAACTCCAAAATTGGCAAGCAGCTTCTGAAAGTATGTGTCTTGGGGATTTTCCAAATGTCTAGGTGCATTGTAGACTTGGAGTGGGTTTTTCAGGTGCCCGGTGTTGCTACTTGCCCCTTTGGATCTGGTTTGGAGAAGCTTAGAAACCCAGCAAGCGCTGCAGGGCAGGGGACAGGTAAAAGCAGCCCATTGATAATGGTGCCCTCGACTTTGTCTCTGCAGGCCCGGTTCACAGCAGACTGCCAGTTTCGGGAGCGCTTCCAGGAGAACAGCTACAACACCTATGCCTCGGCCGTCCACCGCAGCCCACGCTCGGGCCGTCAGTGGTACGTGGCACTGAACAAGCGGGGCAAAGCCAAGCGGGGCTGCAGCCCCCGTGCTCGACCCCAGCACGTCTCCACGCACTTCCTCCCACGCTTTTGGCAGCCTCAGCCCCCCGAGCTTGCCTTCACCGTCACCCTCCCCGAAAAGAAGCCTCCGCCACCGTTGAAACCAAAGGTCGCTCCATCCCCGCCTCGTAAAAACCCTGGCCCCGTCAAGTACCGACTGAAGTTTCGCTTTGGGTAGCGTGCCATGGCAGGGACCCAGGCATGGGAGAGACCAGGCACTCGGGAAGCTTTTGGGGTGACCCTGTGGAACACCTGCTTCCCTCCTTCCAGGATGGATGCAGGGAAGCTCCAGGTAGCCACGTTTGGCTTGGGGCTCTGCAAACCAGATTGGCATCTTGGAGGTGTGCTCTGGGATGACATAACTTGGGCTTTCCAAAGAGTATTCCTGTGGTGAATAGAAAACACTTGATGGACCTTGGTTTAATTTTATGTTGTTGAAAGAAACAGAAAGGTACCTCTAAGGTAATGTATTTTCTTACCTCATTTTCACTAGTGACACTTTTGACAATCATTTTCATACAAGAGATATGTTCAGAACCAACTTATGAAGTGCTTTTTTTTTCCTTTTTGTTTCTTTTGCATCTCTTTTTTGCTGCACTTTTTTCCTCTGATCATACCTCAGACACTGCGTATCAAGTTCTGCCCTTTCCCTTTCTCTTACAAACCAGCTCCTCTCTTCCACAACAGAACACCATGTTCAAGCCCAACAAATTCATTCACCTTATCTGTTGTGTGAGGGGGGGTCTTAAAGCTCTTTTGCTGGCAATAATAGAGATATACGTATTTTTTTAAACTTTTTAATTTTTTTTTTAGGTTGCAGACTTCGGTAGGGTGGCTGTTTGCAGCCCCACTCCTGGTGGTCTCTCCTGTTCTTCCCTGGACAGCTGAGGAGCAAGTCTCCTCCTGTCCGTCAAAGAATGGCTTCAATATCTATGTTTAAAATACCTCTGCCCTGGGCCTGTGGCATTCCTGACTGCATGGGGAGGGAGTTGCACCCAGACTGCCCCCTGAGGGCAGCTAGAGGGGCCCCTGCAGAGCCCCTGCTCCCTGAGGGTGGGGGATGCCTTTGGCCCCTGAGTGCCCACTGATTTTTTCTGATAGTGCTGCTGATTTATCATTCACAATAGAGTTACAGAGGCAAGGGAAAGCGTTTTATTTTATAGCAAGTGTGGCAACGTGACAATAAATGTTGTTACAGCTGCTTGTACCTTCAGAAGTGGTTTCTCCCTACCCAGCTTGTCTTCTGGCCTTGACTGTCCATTTTTTTTTCTCCTTTGTGGTGTTATCTGTGGAGTAATTGTGTGTATGGAGTTTTAAATTGGCGTTTAGCTTTGTCGTGTACATACGGAAACCAGTAGCATTGAACATCACCAGTTAAGCCTTAAAAAGAGCCCACGTGGGCTTCCGTTAGCAAAACTCTTCCCAATCTGAGCCCTGCTGGTGTCGAGCAGCAATAACAAGGGCCGGCGGCACTGCTGAGCCTCTTCTCCAAATGGGATCACAGTATAAATGGTTATTTCTACTGAAATGATGGGTCTTTTTTTGAAAGGGTGGCAGCCCCTGGCTGGAGGCATCTGCTCTATGCAGCAGCAAATGCTTTTGCACAAGGGCATGTGGTCCATGTGCAGGGATGGATGAAGACTCTGGAATAAAACATAATTTTGCTTCCTTTTATAACCTGTCTGTCTAGTCTCTTGTCTGTCTATTGTCTGTATGTTTTTTTTTTTCTTTTCCTCTTTTTACCCCTGTAGGAGCAAAATGAGCATGGCTATATTAGCCACTATGCCTGTTAGTGTCGGAAGGTTTGGCTGGCCTGGCATCTGTGACAGGGTGAAGCGAAGCAAAATGGGTGCAAGTGCTCTCTTTGCACGCCATACTCTGCATACTGTGTGCTGAGACAGACCTCCTGATGGGTCTTCTGGAACAGACTTCTGGGCTCATGTCATAGCAGGGCAGCGCAAGCCAAACATGGATGTGTTGTAACTTTGCAGTCAGGTTGTGAGGTGCACAAAATGCAAATAATACTGTTTCTTTGCTGTTCAATAGCCAGGCACAATTAGGTGTGATGAATGCCCAGTGAAGCATCCGGCGGCCTAAATGAACTAATTGAATGACAATATTTATGTGTAGGAGGGATGCAATCCTCAGCCTCAGCCTGGAGTGGAGCTCCCTGGGCAGATAAGAGAGGAGCAAATGTGTGCTAATCCCTTGCTGCCACTGCTTTCCCTCAGAGGGTAAATGCATTTTATTTTTAATCTTATTTTAAGAAAGAATCTTGTTGATACCTAGCCTGTATGCTAAAAAAAAAAAAAAAAAAAAGGAGAGAAAAAGCTTTAATCTATATGTTTCTGGGCAAAACCTGATCCCAAACTGAGCTGTGACAGCAGCATTCAGTGTTTGCCATAGCAACTACCATGAAGGGCTGCTTGCTCTGTTGCAGTTGCTGGGAGGGAAGAGAGTGCAGGGAGCTGAAGTTGGAGCATATTGCCCTTGGGGACTTACCTGAGGAATGAAGGATGCTGCCAACGGTCAGATCTCCTCAAGCCAGCCCTCCTGCAGATCTGCTCAGCCTTGCAGAGGCTGAGCATTGCTGTCACCCACCTCATGCTCATGGGTCTGGTTGAACTGTGTTTCTCCCGATGTCCCTTGCTGTACCCACTGAAGAGCATTTATTGTCTTTCATAGCTGTTGAGTGAAATTCATGTGAGAAACTCTGCCTCAAGGGGCCAGTGAAACCTGTGATGTCCTACCTGGGGTGGGTGAGGATGGGAGTGGGCTGAGGTGGTGCAGGTGCTTTCTCCGCTTGCACTCCATTTCCCAAGGAATGGGGGGGCTGCCACACTGTACGTCGAGGGCTGCTGCTGAAACACATTTTAATTGGGGTTTCTGGCAGCCAGGAGCAGCCCCATAGCATGTAGCTAAGGGGTGTGGGAAGCTGCAGGGGGAGGTTGATACTTTAATATTAAAGTAATTCTGAAAATGCAGTTGTGCCATTGCAATAAAGAGATTTGTACTATAGCAGACAGCAGCCCACTAGCAACCTCAGCAGAAAGCCTAAGGCAAATTAATCTAAGTGGCATGGACTGACAAACCCTTCTTGTTCCTTTCTGGCCACTCTTCTCCAAGGAAATTAAATAGACTTACTTACCAGGAGGAGACTGAAGACATTTCAAGTGGGTAACTCTCTGTGATATTTAAAAACATCCTGTAAACAACTTGAGAGACTTTTAAGGAATAAAGGTAACTTTTTCCACATGTTATGTTTCTTGTATTTCAGAAGTGGTTTTGGTGTTGGCTTACTGTTACTTACAGTTCTTGATTGCGTTTAAACCTTCCTGGCTGGTGCTTTTGCAAGTGGAGCAGAGGTCATGTTGCACTGGCCAGCTGCTCCCTGGGTAGGATGGGAAGCTAAAAATCTGCAACAGAAGCCTCCTGTGCTCCTGCTCTCAATGCAGAGTGGGGATTTACAAGGAAAAAAGACACAAGACCAAAATGCTTCTCTTGTTCTTTCCTTCTTGTTGGCAGCAGTTGGTCTGCCATACTGGCAGGAGTGTTGCTCCTGTGGAACTGATGGGAGCAAGAGTACACTTGGTATTGCGACTAGAGGGAGGGAAAATTGCTGTGACAAACCAGGAAAAGAAGAAAGGCTCCAGCATTGCAGCTCTGACATAAACTATCCTGTCAGCCGCTCCTGTTTCATCTGAGTGGATTTATCATCCTGGCTTCAACAGCACTAATTGCTGGACAGAATTTTGTACTTATTTTACATAAAGCTCTTTATATTGCCTTTAAATCTTGTTGCACGCAGGAAGAACCTTTGGGGAAAATCAAAGGTGGAGGGGCTTTCCTACCTGGGTGTGGGGTGCTGAGGGCAGTGGGGCATGCTGGGGAAGGGGCTCTGCATTTGAGGATTGGGGGGAGGTCTGCCTGCTGGAAGCAAGCAATGAGGGGAGGGTTGTGCATCAGCCAGCTGTGTGGCCTCTCAGGCCATTTTAATCATTAAGAAGGCTGAGAGTAGGGCCACAGGAAGATAACACAGATTTATGAAGTTAACCACCCTAGGACACTAGCAGGATGCCTCTGAGCTTTTTGTCAGCAAGGCTAAAAATACACAATTGCACAATGTGGACAGATACCTACATTTCACCCTTTTTTCCTCTCTCATTTGCTTTCTGAGTCATCTTTTCCTGCAGGCTTTGCAGATACAAAAAAAGTCTCAGATTTTGATTAGGCCAAATACTGCATGGGGAGAGACACACTGCCTCTGGAAGCTCAACTCAAAGCACCACGTTACCAAGTGTTGGAACAAACATGAAGTCTCCCAGGAGAGCCAGACTTCGTTTT
Source organism: Urocolius indicus (assembly GCA_013401255.1). NCBI lineage: Eukaryota > Metazoa > Chordata > Aves > Coliiformes > Coliidae > Urocolius > Urocolius indicus. The sequence goes on from WBNH01007554.1 coordinate 187,777, forward strand.
TGCTCTGCAAAGCTGATGTTTTATCCCAGCTGCTCCCTTCACCATGAGCTCCCCTAGGCAGGCCAGACTGGTGGCTGCCACAGGCTACACTGTCAGCTCAATCACTGCCAAGGGAGTAACTCCAAACTGAACTTACTACCTGATGAGGCAAACGTTGGCTTAAATCCTGCATATTTTGAGAAGCTGAGGGTTGGCATTGTGTGTCATTTTTTTGTTTGTGGGTTTTGGTTTGTTTTTTTCTTCTACCATTGCTGACTTACAATTGCAGTGCTGGGGAGAATCAAACAAGGGGGATTCCCAAATTCCTTTCCCAGCAACTGCCACCTTCAAACGAGGTACAAATTCACGTGGAGCTTAGAGCATGGTCGAGTGTGCTGAGCTGATGGCCTTGTCCCATCTCTGTGTGGTTAGGAGCATTTGTTAGAGTACTGAAATGAAAAAAAGCCCCCATCTTCCCCTTCTCCTGATCACATCTTTGTTTTTAACCTCTACTGCCATCCCTGGAAGGGTACGTCATTTTCCAAATCTCCAGCAATACTTGCTTATATCCCACGCGCCTGCATTGCAGCATGTTGCAGCTCGGGGCCCTTGAGCGGAGCCCATTGATGCAGGTGCAGGAGCTGCCCCGCTGTCCCCTGCCTTCCCACGGAGCCCCACTGTGGCTTCCTTTGCACTTCTCCGGTGCGATGGCCAACAAGACCTGTGCTGGGACAGTGGCCAGTTAAGCAACCATTTGTCTTAAGATGTCAGTGTACGTGGCACAATGTGCTAGGCCTGCAGTGGTTTGCAGCGGAGGCTTGCAGGTGCTTGCGTTAACGGGGCAGGTGGGAACGTGAGTGCCAGGTCAGCTTTTTTTCATACGTGGCTTTGCTTTTACAGATGTGATGGGCTCAGCCGCACAGGGCCAGGTTACCGACACCCGCTTCCCAGCCCTTCGGCCCCGTGCAGCGGCGCAGCAGGGCCAGCGACCGGCTGCCGCGCCCTCACACCCCACAGCACAGGCCCCGCGGTGCCCCCCTGCGCGGACGAGCAGTCCGCCAACACACCGAGCTCCCGGAAAGTAACCTGCAGAAGTAACAACGGAGCAGTCCCCGCAGCCCCCGCTCCGCACGCGGGGCCCGGCGCCGCCGCCGCGCTGATCCGCCCCCGCACCGCCGCAGCGCGCGCTCACTGGGGGGCGCGGGACTGGGC